>SNQJ01S0038703.1:0-51771 GCA_010110895.2 Picea sitchensis
TCTGGAGGCTTATTTGGTGTAGAAGTTCCCTTTTTGGGTGGCATGTTGGCCAAGTATCACTTTTGAACCTTGATTTTGAGGTGGTTTTGCTAGACAATATTTCTTCTGTTGTATTTCCCAAGTTTCAGCCCTTCTAGTTATGAAACTTTCCTTTATGTATTTCTCTGATATTTCTTTTTTGCAATGCCATAGGTCTGATAAAAATTGGATGTGGCAAGTGGAATTTACGGTAACTTCCCCACAACTTGCCGATTTTTGGCCTTTCCAGGAGATCTCACTTGTAGAGTGTGCCCCGCACAAAATAGAAATTCTAAAACTCACACCAGAAATACTACAGACTGTCCAAAATTTAATGCAACCAGTCCCACACAATTTGGATACTCTAGGAAGAATTTATGATTGTTTTACCTGGAACACCTTCTTGAGACTAGTCAATAGGACTAGTCAGATACCCTATCTTACATAGGGTGTATCTACAAATTTATGATGACCCAGAAGCTTATATTTTCTCCAAAGATACATTACTAATTTCTATAAATAGCTTCCAGAGATCAGGGTCTGAAACGTTACATAAATATTTTTATAGAAAAACTTCTGCAATGACTCAGTTCAGGACGATTCTAGAACCCTATCTTGTATAGGTTGTATCTCCGAAAGTATAAGGCCTTAGGAGATGAATTTTTAACCCAACGTACCTTGACTCATATACTAAATATCCTCCAATCCGTTCCTTATGAAACACTGTATAAAAAAAGTTATAGTGAAAATTCCAAGGTGTCTCAGATGTAGCAGCGAAACCCCAAGACCTTGAGCTCTGATACCATATGTTAAGAACCAAATATCAATATAGCATAGAAAATACTAATAAAAAGTACTCAACGCCTTGAAAAAGAGAGAATTTCAGATAATAAGCCTCTTCGATGGGGCAACCTCCTTTTACCCTACTTAAGTGTTCAAGTACAAGATGATTCAAAATGAAAATGTCTCCTTGGTATATATAGGAGACTAGGAGGTATAATTACAACTAATGCCCTAAAGTTGACATAAATAAAATAACATTACTAATATAATATGCCCCAATTAAGGGGTAATGATCCAATATTAGGGCTTAACATATGCTCTGCATATTAATAATGATAAAATTAAGGTCAACATGTTCGTGTTCGGTCATAATGGAAGAATACGTCAAAAGGTTAGGATTTTGATGCTCAGAACTTGTAGGATGCCATCCAGAAGGACCTCATAGTAGAGGAGTAGCTTGTTAGCAGAGGTTAGAGAAGGACTCCAGTGAGACCGATAGGGCCAGTGTCATCTGGTGCATAGGAGCATCAGACACTAGCTAGACATACACCTGAATATCATGGATTCCAGAGGGGATCCACTTTCACTACACCTCGATGACCAATGCCTCAGTAGTGAACACCTTATTATGGACCACAACATTAGCAACAACGTCGACTGTAGGAGAAATAGTTTATGCCTATTCAACAGAACAGACCAAGATTCCATGCTGGTGGGTCGTCAACTTCTACTTTGGGTACCAGGAGTATTGGACCAAAGAAGGGGTGTTGGACACATGGGGAGCCATAATATCAATGCAACTACCCAGTGGAGAGAACTAGAGCATCTGGATCAATCAGACCCACTACCGTGGGAGATTTGGGCAAGGCCCATCAGATTCATGCAGTTGTGAATAACCACTAGGCACAACACTAGTAGACTATTCTCGAGACGTCAGGTGTTGTCGTTGAGCAGACCCTTAGTATTTTGATAGATCCTAGTGCCAATGAGAGTTTCATGTCTGGTGTAGCGCTAAAAAGGATTAAAGTAAAGGAAGTCGAACATGATGATTTTATCTTTGTAGAGATGGATTCGGGAGCCAAACAGAAGGTTGGAGGAAAGGTTACAGGCTATACCTTTAACCTGGGATATTTTTTCACTAGGTTGACCTGTACACGTCATGATCTTAGGATCTTATGATGTCATGATCGGTATGGACTAGTTGGAATCACACGAGGCGATACTAAAATGTAAAATGAAATGGTTGAGCTTGGTTGATGATGAGGGACATAGATGCATGATTATAGGTCGGAACCAGGGAGTTTCCCTAAGGTTTATCTCTTCCTTGCAGTTACAAAAGAGCATGTGTAAGGGGTGTAATATTTATGTGATCCTTGCGTTAAATGAAAAGGGAGTAGAGGAAAGTCTAGAGCACCTTCCAATTGTGAGAGAGTTTGCAGACATATTTCTGGAGGAGTTAATTGGGATGTCACTGAAGAGGGAATTGGATTTTACCATAGACATAAAACTGGGGACTGAACCAATAGCTAGAATGGCTTATCGTATGTCAACCCCAAAGTTACAGGAGTTGAGAGTGCAACTGAAGGAGCTACTGGACCTAGGACTTATACATCCTAGTGTGTCACCATGGGGTGTGATGTTATTTTCATACGAAAGAAGGATGGTTCATGGAGACTCTACATTGACTACCATCAATTTAATAAGGCAACGATCAAGAATAAGTATCCATTGTTGAGGATTGATGATCTATTCGATCATATGAAGGGTGCGACGATGTTTTCAAAGATTGATTTGCGATCAGGGTATCACCAGTTACAGATCAAGGAGGATGACATCCCTAAGACTTCCTTTAAGATGAGGTTTGGTCATTTCGAGTTTACTGTTCTACCATTTGGACTAACAAATGCCCCTAGTGTATTTATGAGTTTGATGAACAGGGTGTTCCACGAGTACTTGGACAAGTTCATCCAAGTATTCATTAATGATATTTTGATTTACTCTAGGATGACAGAGGAGCATGACGAGCACTTTCTCTTGGTACTATAGTGCCTGTGAGAGCACAAATTGTATGGGAAGTTATCCAAATGCTCGTTTTATCAATCGAGGATTCACTACTTAGGGCATGTCATCTTTGGTGAAGGTATCACTGTGGATATAGTAAAGGTCAAGGCTATTATGGAATGGCCTATGCTGATGAATGTCCCAGAAGTGTGTAGCTTCATGGGTTTAGTAGGATACTATCGACGGTTTGTTGAGGGATTTTCAAAGATCGCAAATCCAATCACGGAATTGCAGAAGAAGAAAAAAAATTTTGTTTGGACCGAGAAATGTGCGGAATCATTTCAGAGGATCAAAGAGTTGTTGACAACAATACTGATACTAAAGGTCCTTGACATGGACGGGGACTTCTTGGTATGCACTGACGCATCGAAGGAAGGCTTAGGTGGAGTCTTGATGCAATATGATTGAGTGATCGCGTACATCTCGAGGAAACTGAGAAGGCATGAGGATAACTATGTGATGCACGATTTGGATTTTTTAACCATTGTATATGCCTTGAAGGTTTGGAGACACTACCTTGCTTGATGAAAATTTGAACTAAATATGAACGAGATGAAACTGAGAAGGCATGAGGATAACTATGCGATGCACGATTTGGATTTTTTAACCATTGTATATGCCTTGAAGGTTTGGAGACACTACCTTGTTTGATGAAAATTTGAACTAAATAAAGACCATTGTGGACTACAACACATCTTTACACAAAGCAACCTTAACGTGCAATAATAACGTCGGTCAGAATCGCTTAGCAAGTACGACTTCGAGATTACTTACATAAAAGGAATTGTGAACCGAGTGGCAGATGCATTGAGTCGAAGACCACACATATTTTTAGTGTTGTCGCTTCAGACAAATCTACGAGAAAGGATTCTAACCTTACAATGCGACGATGATTGGTACAAAGAGGTCAAGGATTTTATCGGACAAAACACAATGATGGTACCAAGATTTGAAGGATTTACATTTGATGACAATGGACTATTAAGGTTTAAAAATCAGATTTACGTACCACTGAAAGATGAGTTGAGGAGTTTGATCCTAAACGAGGCTCACAGAGTAGTGTACATGGCTCACCCAGGAGTCACGAAGATGAGGGCAGACATTAAACCCTTATTCTTCTAGAAAGGAATGAAGGTAGACATAGTCAACTACATGTCTAGATGTCTAGAATGTCAGTAGGTAAAGGTTGAACATAGACATCCAATAGGATTACTATAGCCACATGCTATTCTAGAATCAAAATGGGAGGGTATTTCGATGGATTTCCACTGATGGCAAGGAGACATGACTCGATTTTCATAGTAGTCGACACTTTGATGAAGAGTTATCATTTTATTCCTGTGCATATGACGTATCAGGCACCTAACATAGACAGAGTTTTCATCAGTGAGATTGTGAGGGTGAATGGCATTCCTAAGAGGATTATATCCGATCGAGGATCGATGTTTACTAGATTATTTTGGACTGGTTTCCAAGATCCCTTGGGAAACCAACTTAACTTTAGTACTGTGTATCACCCAGAGTCTAACAGACAGACCAAAGGAATGAAACAGACCTTGGAAGACATGTTGTGCATGTACGTGATTGACCAACAAAAGCGTTGGGAAGAATTCTTTCCACTAGTAGAATTCTCTTATAACAATAGTTACCAAAGCACCATTAATATCGTGCCTTTCGAGTTCCTTTATGGGTGATCGTGTTAGACACCTTTGAGTTGGGATTGAATTGAGAATAGGGTCCTGGTGGGACCATAAGTGATCCAATAAATGGAAGAGAAAATACAAACAATAAGAAAAAGGATCAAAGAAGAGCAGGATTGATAGAAGAGTTATGTTGATGCACATGGTGTTGACCGTAGTTACGAATTTGGTGTTTGAGTCTTCTTGCGGGTAAAATCGCATAAGAGTTTTATCAAGTTTGGAAAGGAAGCTAAACTCTCTCCTAGGTTCATGGGACCTTTCATGATTCTAGAGAGAAAGGGGCCCATGGCCTATCGACTAGCCTTGCCTGATTCTTTGAGGCATATGCACGATATTTTTCATGTATCAGTTTTGAGACATTATATTAGTGATCCTACACATGTTATTGACATGATTTCCTTGTAGGTATCAGATAAGCGGGTGCTCACAGCTGAGCTGATCCACATCCTGGATCATCACACTCGATAGCGACAACATCGAACAGTAGACTAGGTCAAGGTCTAGTGGGACAACTATAGTCTGCACTCAGTGACCTGGGAGGATGCATATGATATGCACAAGAAGTTTCCATTTTTGTTTGATAGATAGACTTTTGACATTGTGATACACATTGTTTTGGCACTTATATACTGTGAAACTTCGGGAAGAAGTTTAGACCAAGAGGGGGTGTATGTAACATCCATATCATGTGCGCACTGAGTGAACTTATTCTTTGAGGATACTTTCTTGCAAATGATTCAAATTATTATACTATTAGGCATTTGATTATGATTATAGGCATTATGGATATGATGGCATGTTATTTTACTGTATTGACATAGACATGTGCTATTGACTCAGTTCTCCTGAGTGTGTAGGATTCTTGACCTCGAGGATGCAGAGGCATCAATGAGACCCTTGGACTCCGGACCAAGTCAGGGAGTGGACTGTTGGGGTTTGATTGTTGTATATATGACTTATGTGCATCTTATTAGATGTTATGATTATGGATTTTATTTTTGACATTGATGATGCAGGCTGTCGATAGCTTGCCGACTAGACTCAAATGTGGAGTAGAGGGGTCATGCATGACTACAAGAGATGTTGAGGGAGAGGTGTGGAAAACATCCCTGCCACAACCTACTAGCACTCCCACTATGGCTCAAACTGTAGGTTAACGATTACCTAGTTCGATAAGACCGACGATGTCGTGAGGGGAGATTGCAACAGTCGCTCACGATGATTATAAGGGGCATGCAATAAGGCAGGGGACTTATTCCTTAGAGGCCCTTAGTCTCCTACAATATCACCTAACTAAGTATTGACTCTAGGGGTTTTTGATGTCCACCAAGTTATTCAAGAGGCGAGTGACACCCTTGGAGCACGTAGTACATCCTGAAGGGCACGTCGCACAAGGGAAACAGAATGAGGTGAGTGGCACCCTTGGAGCACCTAGTGCATTCTGAAGGTCACATTGTATTGTTAACTAATAAGTGAATAAACCTATATGGCCTTAGAATGAATATTGTGATAAGAAATATTTAAAAAAAAAATCCCTATTAAAATGTCGCCCATCCTAGGAAAATAAAACCTAAGTTTGAATGATACTTGTGTTAAAATAAATAAAAATAAAAATAAATAAATAATACTAATAATCATCATTAAACATGTGATGAGAAGGGGGTAAGCAATTCAATTAATTTATAAAAAAGAAATCAAATTACTTTGGGGGATTAAATTTTAAAAAGGGCGGGGATAATTGTTTGTCACATGTTCTAATTAAAATTTTTACTAAAACGGAAAAAGGGGAAAAAAGGTAAAGTCTACACTTACTAATTTGAGTTTTAGATAAAAATGGAAAGAGGGAAATCTAAAAGATTTAGGAAACTAAGGGAAAAAAGGGGGAAACATAAAGAGAAAAGGGAAACATAAGGAAAAAGAAGAATGACTAACTTGTCAAGGAAATTGCCTTTAAGAACTTTCTAAATTGAACTCAACTAGTAAATTAATAAGGGGGTAAGTCATTAAAATGTGTAAGGGAATATGGAGACACCTAGGAGTGATTCTAGGAATGCTTTTAGGAGGATGAGGGAAATAGGAGTAATTAAATAATTAATTTCTGGTGCAATGAAGGGGATGGGTGACACATGTACGGGGAGGTTTTTTCTGAATTAAATTATTGAACATTAAATTAAATGGGGAATTGGGAAAGAAAGGACTTCGAAACTCTATATAAAGGAGGGAGGAGGAGGCAGATGGATCTCTTCTTTTATGCATAACATTATGCTACAAAATTTTAGACTTGACTGACTTAGCTTGTGCGAGTTGGGATACCCAGCTCGGTGAGGAGTGGTAGCTAGGCCTTGCAAGGTGAGATGGGAGCTAGTTGTTCTTTGGTTTAGTGTGCGTGTCCCCTTTGCAGCTCAAGGGACTAAGGGGGAAGAAGAGTACCCCTAGCATTGGTTGGGAGGTACCAGTGAAGTCAGATCGATCGTCAAGTGGGAGAAGACAATGCACATGGGAAAATGACTTGGAGTGGTTGACTTGGGCTATGGTACACTTTCTTTATTTTGCACGGTAGATTATTATTTACCTTACGCTTTCATTTCTGTACTTTTAATTATGTAAAGAAGGCGTTTGACTTAATATTTAATTGAGAACTTAAAATTTCCCCATAGCCTTAAGCTCACTGCTTGATTTGATTCCCTTGGCTTTCAATCCCTGAATGTTGTGGTTGTCCTATTGGTTTTATTGATTTGTTGTGAAGAGTTGTGTTTTTTACTTCGTCCTCATCCCTAGTTCGTAAGTCGACGCCTGAGCAGTTGGCTAGGAGTTAAATCAATGGTCGTCACTTCGATGCATAGTGACCTATAGATTCTAATTCACTTATTTTTTGTGTGTGGATGATGAGGGAAAGATGTGTTGCCTAGTTGTCTAGCCCTGTTGATTTTTCTCGACTGATTGATGGTCATTACACCTTCTCTATGATTTTAATGAAAATGTTTCTTATTATATTGGGACTACGTTCTAATTTTATTTTATTTCCACTTGAATGTCAACAATTGATTTGGATCTGCCTACATTTTTTTTTTCTGTTTGCTGCATGTACCTGGTGTTTTTATTGTCTACGATTGTCACCCTTGATGGTGAATTGTCTCTACGTTTTTTTTTATACACATGGTTTGCGATTTTACCCTCTGATATTATTACTTCGATGACAAATTTCACTCTTCCTTGGCCACACTAGACTACGTTTTATATTCCTTATATGTGATTCATCATTACCACTCGATTTCTTAGCATTGGATTCTTATCTGAATTCTTGAAGCCTGTTGCGGAAATGAATCCGATTTTGATTCTGCATGTCACCCCTCCCCAATCTTTATAATACTTTGCGATTTTCTTTTTTCTTTTCTGGGCATTGATACTCTGTAATATCATATTACTGTGATTGCGCTTGGCATTGATACCCTACCATATCACGTTACCCATTGAATTACACATTCCAATGAATAATATCTCTTAAAGTTTGGTAGCTATTAATATGGTTTAATTATTGCAACAATGTATCGTTCCAGTTTTATATTACAGGACAACAAGAACTTTTCATAGACAATGATTATTATAATTGGAAATAGACAACAATTTCCTTTCAGATAGTGCCTCAATTATTAGATTGCAATTTAGACCCATTAACTGTGATTTTACATATACTTATGATTCAAATTTAGATATGTCTGCAATTGGATTTAAGTCTACATTTTCCTTTAATGAGACACCTACTTTATCACATATCTGGATTATATTTACATCTACAATTTGAGAATATCAATGGAAGTAATTGTTTAATAACAATGGGTAGCGAATTAGTAATAGGTAGCAAATTGTGGCGTGGACAAAAATCTTGATTTTATAACAACTAAATTACATGACAACGAATTACCGAGACAACGATTTATATTTGATTAATTCCTTAATTAGACAGTGAATGGTATCATTAATCCCAGTTAAATTCTTATATTTGTTATTCTCTTTGAAAACAATATCTTATTCAGGTAGCGATATCTTTTTAGATGTGTTAGACAACGATTTTATACACCTAAAATAGACTTTGAATGGACAATTAAATTAATTTATGAACAACGAAGTTATACTATATACATTAAACAGACATCGTTGATATTTATATCATAGACAATGTTAGAATATTATCTTAAGTGATAGACAACCTTATCATATAGTTAGTATACAACTTCTCACAATATTTACTAGACAATGTTGAATTTATCCTATTGTTGAAATCTCTGCTTATTTAAACTGTTATGACATTGTTTCCAGCTATATTTGTGGGATTTCATGCATGGAATGGACGACAATATCCTTCCTTTATTTTAGCCAGCCTACTAATTCATTATGCATTTTTATGGCAAATGAATTAGAATTTATATTGGACAACTAACTAATTGCTTCAGCGTTAATACCCCTACGTTTTTACATTTACCTAACAACGACAATAATTGACATTATTCTTTCTGGACAATGTTCCTCTATTATTAGTTAGCAATAATAATTATTGTTGTTTGATATCATTTAATAATAGCATCAAACTGCATTAAATGGCTCTGAAATGACATTTAATTATGAACAAAGAGATACCATTAAATCTCATTGAATAGCTTCGAGGTGGCAATTATTTATAAGCAACATAATAGAATCAATTTTTCATTTAATAGCTAGACATGACATTTATTTATAAACAACAAGATAGCATTAACATGGCATTCAATAACGTCGAATGGCTTTTTCTTATTTATAACCGCATAACAACATTAAAATGACATTAAAATTTTCATTGAAATGGCACTCATTTATAGACAATGAAATAGCATCGAATAGTGGCAAATAGCATTGAGGTGGAATTAATTATAGACATCAATCTCATTAAGGATTAACCCTTTTTAGACAACATTGTCGATTATTCTATAAGCAGTGTGGAGCACCTTTAAAATGTTAAGTAGTTCACTTATTTTAATGAGCAGTTTATAATTGTTGATAAGCGTATTTGATTTGGTTAAGTGCCCTTCTTAGTGCGCATTATGATAACTTTATGACCTAAGTAGCTTGGTAGCAGTTCTTCCTTCGCACTCGATATATTTCTTATCAGTTAAGGGATGGGTTGTTGGTGGAGTCGAGTATTAGCTTGAGCCTTCCTTTTGGTTGTTGTCATCTTGCATCTTTTCGACCTGTTGCTTGGGGTGTGGGTGTAGTCTTCTTGTCAGTTGTTAGGTTCCTAGTGCGTGGATTTTTCCTAAGTCCTTGGCCCAGATAGGTTAGGTTGCACCAGGGTTATCATCGCACCTATCACCTCAGGATGACATGAGTTTTGATGAGGGGATCATGGCACGCCCTATCAGATAGATGCCAATGATATCTTGGTCAGAGTCTATGCTTCCCATGTGATTGTTGTTGATCGTTGTAAGTTCTTGTTAGCACTTGGGTTGTAATTCTTTCAGGCAGTTGGTTTCATGCCATAGAGGTTCTAGTCACTGGTCGTCGAAGTTATTGTGTCAGGATGAGGATGTTGTCCCTTAGCTTGTAGGAGTGGTCATGTTTGTGTCGAGCGGGTAGTCATTTATCCCTGTTGTTTTACACATGTTTCGTCCAGTTTCTCTTATGCTAGTGCGTGGAGTTGTAGTCTAATGCCTAATCTACATACTTGTGTCCATCGTCATTCCATGTGATTCAACTGTTGTCGTTGTTTCCTTCCTACATAAAAAAATAAATAAATCACTTTCTGCTTTGTTTTAAGTCGTAACGATGGGGTCGTTACATTCCATATGCGAGTGTAGTTGATAGTTTGATGTATGAAATGGTGTGTACTAGATCAGGCATTTCACATGCAGTGGGATTTTCGAGTAGGTATATGTCAAAACCAGGGAAGGAGCATTGAACAATAGTAAAAAAGGTTTTTAGGTATTTGCATGGCACTGTTAGCTATGGATTGTGCTACCAAGGAAGAACAAGATTGGACAAAGTGGAAAATATACATGGCTTTGTGGATGCATACTGGGATGGAAATCTGGATCATAGGATATCTACAAGTGGGTATGCGTTTAACCTGTTTGGAGGAGAAACAAGTTGGATGAGCAAAAGACAGGCTGCAATGGCACTTTCAACTACATAATCTGAATACATGGCAGCCAATCATGCAAGTAAGGAAGCAATATGGTTACAAATATTGTGTTTAGGTATTAGGTTTGTACATCAAGATGTAAGGATATATTGTGAAAGTCAGACTGTAATTTTTCTGGTGAAGAACCCAGCTTATCACTCAGAGAAAAAGCATATTGATATTCAATATCATTTTGTGAGAGACATGGTTGAAGAAAAGAAAGTATTGGTGATAAAGGTGGAAACTTTGAAGAATGTTGTATATTCCTTAACAAAATCTGTGAGCACTAAGAAGTTCTCTTGGTGTATAGGATCCATGGGCATTGTTGCCTTGGATTGTTGACTATGTAACCCTGTAATCCTCTGTATGCAAAGAAAACAACAAGTGGGAGAATTTTGGGTATGTGTTATATTCTTTGAACGATTAGTAGTTTCTTTGTTGTGTTGGGAATGCAGGGGTTTAGGGGAAGTGCCCCCAAGAAAAAAAGCTATCTCAGGAAACATGTCATATTTTTGGGTGGCTTTTTGGTAGAAGGTTTTTGTTGATGGTTTTCTATTTCTGGTTAGGGAATTATTGTTTTTGACTAATCCAAGTCATTGGGTTATGGTTTTGGATGCCACTAGATCCTATATGTATATTGTATTGTGAACAATGTAACAATATGAATGAATATAGAATATGTTGGTTTTCCCGATTTGGGTTTCTGGGGGGGAAATCTCTATGTAATGTTTGTATTTTCCATTGTATCTTTTCTTTTCTTTTACTGGAAATATGTTTGCAGTAAATATTTTACAAGGTTAAAATCTACACTTAGCCTAAGGATGAGGCTAAAGAGAACGTGAAGGAGGGAAAATTTATTCATTGTTTAAGTGAAGAGAGGAAGAGGAGAAGAGAAGAGGAAGGGCACACCATTTAAGCGAGGCTCACAATCCTAAGGCCACATTTTGTGAAGGAGGGCTCACCAAGTGTGAGGGTGCACCATTGGAGAGAGGGAACATATTCTTGTGGAGAAGAAGGGAACAATTGTAGCTCCAAAAATGAGGGCACATACTTCAAGATAGATTGCAACAAAGATAAAGGGTGAAAATCCCAAGGAGGGAGAACAATTCAAGGAGAGACTTGACTGGAAAAATTGAGATGATTTGGATATTGTAAATCAAGTTCCCCATGCATATTTCTTTGTTGTAATATTTCTATAAGATCTCCATAATATATTTTCTCTTCAATTGGATTTCCCCATGGGGTTTTTTCCAGGGTCATGTTGACCAAAAATGTTGGATTTTATCCTAACCCCTCTTAGTCAGTTATCAATTAGAGTAATATATAATTTCCATGTAATAAAGTCTGACATTAGTTAACAAGTCCTAATAAATAAATGATAACAAGTCAATGTAAGTAGACCTAATAGAAGCTTCTAATTCTAGACAGATCTTCCTCTAGAATGTTCTTTAGAAGGTAGAATTCATATAAATAAGAGTGGGAGGTATGAGAAAAGTTGTCTGGAGAAATATTATAATAGAGATCTACTATGTTGTAGGTTTCCCCCTCGAAGAGGCAAGTGACCATTCCTTTCTTTGAATAGATGTATCATTTTTGGTGTTTCTCTTCTCAATATTCTATTGTCACATTGATAGTTGTTGAATATTCTTGTTTTTGCATATTATATTACTTCTGGTACCTTACAAGTGGTATCAAATCTCTTTCCTCGATAAGAATAGTGGGTTAAATTGTTTCAGAGTAGAGACATATTCCAACATCTTTAAGCTACAAAGATCTATCGTTTAGCGCATAAATCTATAGTTGGGGAAGCATACATGCATGGAATACAAAAGGTATTTAAGCTCACATTGTTGGACACCCTTGTAACCCATGTTGGTACCCNTAAGGATGAGGCTAAAGAGAACGTGAAGGAGGGAAAATTTATTCATTGTTTAAGTGAAGAGAGGAAGAGGAGAAGAGAAGAGGAAGGGCACACCATTTAAGCGAGGCTCACAATCCTAAGGCCACATTTTGTGAAGGAGGGCTCACCAAGTGTGAGGGTGCACCATTGGAGAGAGGGAACATATTCTTGTGGAGAAGAAGGGAACAATTGTAGCTCCAAAAATGAGGGCACATACTTCAAGATAGATTGCAACAAAGATAAAGGGTGAAAATCCCAAGGAGGGAGAACAATTCAAGGAGAGACTTGACTGGAAAAATTGAGATGATTTGGATATTGTAAATCAAGTTCCCCATGCATATTTCTTTGTTGTAATATTTCTATAAGATCTCCATAATATATTTTCTCTTCAATTGGATTTCCCCATGGGGTTTTTTCCAGGGTCATGTTGACCAAAAATGTTGGATTTTATCCTAACCCCTCTTAGTCAGTTATCAATTAGAGTAATATATAATTTCCATGTAATAAAGTCTGACATTAGTTAACAAGTCCTAATAAATAAATGATAACAAGTCAATGTAAGTAGACCTAATAGAAGCTTCTAATTCTAGACAGATCTTCCTCTAGAATGTTCTTTAGAAGGTAGAATTCATATAAATAAGAGTGGGAGGTATGAGAAAAGTTGTCTGGAGAAATATTATAATAGAGATCTACTATGTTGTAGGTTTCCCCCTCGAAGAGGCAAGTGACCATTCCTTTCTTTGAATAGATGTATCATTTTTGGTGTTTCTCTTCTCAATATTCTATTGTCACATTGATAGTTGTTGAATATTCTTGTTTTTGCATATTATATTACTTCTGGTACCTTACAAGTGGTATCAAATCTCTTTCCTCGATAAGAATAGTGGGTTAAATTGTTTCAGAGTAGAGACATATTCCAACATCTTTAAGCTACAAAGATCTATCGTTTAGCGCATAAATCTATAGTTGGGGAAGCATACATGCATGGAATACAAAAGGTATTTAAGCTCACATTGTTGGACACCCTTGTAACCCATGTTGGTACCCCTTTGAGTGGTAGCAGATCAGACAACACCTGCATATGGGCTATCCTAGATATCTTGAAACCCTCCATAGATCAACCGATTGGTCTCCCTAACTACTATAGTGCCACCAATAATAACAATTAGGAAGATACTCTCTAGTACCTGGGTAATAAGGTAGTACAACTAATGGTACGGTTGAGCCTCCTTAGTTGGTTCCCTGAGATATTGGGTCGAGTAATACTATTTGACCCCACACATATATCAAAGATCTATAACAAAGGGAAAACCCTTGTCTATAGGAACCCTGACAACCCTAACCCTTGGGATAAAAACAAAACAATGAAGGAACAGTCAAGATCTATTGTCGTTCCACCTGGCCTCCTGCATTCTAGTTGAAAATTCACTAGACAGTGGTTACAATTAAGAATTTGGGCATTCAAGCCCTGCATAAGTATTCAAATCCGAGTATATTACTCGGGAGGGTACTATAAACCTGACAATTGCACCCATATTGGGATAACATCCACCCTTTCCCTACTCACATTGAACACTGGAGTCCACTTCTTGAAAAGACTAAGGGAGAAATCGATACTCTTGGAGCTCTTCAATACCCCTTCTGTGTCTTCTTTATTCCATAACTTGAAATAGAACCACCCCCTGAAAATCCCCTGGGTAATTGGAGTGTATCCTAGGTTTCTTCCCCAATGGGTTTCAACCCATTGCTTTAAACAATTGATCCCAAGGAACTGGAAGTTTACACGACCAACCGCAACCATTTGGGCCATATCCACAACTTGGGCCATGAAGACTTCTTCACCCAACACCAGTTTGGTTGGATGTTCTTGATCCTTAATGAGATTGGATTTTCCAGGATTTGGCCTAGAGGGAACATATTGTTTGGAGGATACCCAAGGAAAATTTGGTGAGTCCCCTTTACCTTTAAATTTGGGAGAAACNATGAAGATTGCATATCTGCATATAAGGAGGGGAGTGAAGAAGAAGTTTGATGGGAGAATAAGGGAGGAATAGTTTGTAGGAAAGTATTTAGATCAAAATCCTTATAGATTCCTAGGGTCCCTTCGCCTGAAATGTTACAGTGAGAAAGACCTATCTGGGGCCCTAAAATTGTCCCCTCAAATCCAAAACTAAGCCATTCATCTGGTGAACGAGGGAAAATTGTCCAAAACCTGGAAGAGGAAACCCTAGGAGAGAGTGGAAGGGAAGTTTGACCACAAGAAAAGGTAGTAACGACTGAATCTGAAACCCCTAGTCCCAACACCACCTCCAAACCTAACATAGGGGGTCGCACCATTGCTGGAGAAACCTTTGGAATCTCTGTGAAAATAGGCTTAGGTAAACCACCAATATTTGAACCTCTTGAAAATGTATCCTTGTAGTCCACTCCTGACATGTTGAGGAACAAAGTTGTAAAGAGGTCCACATGTCGCCCCGCTGTCTCCATCCAAATCAAAACCCCTTCTAATGGATAAGGAGAATAATCTACCAACTCTTCTTTTGATGACCACATGATGACGACTTTTGACAGTTGTCCTCCCGTAAAAGGAAACTATCAAATACTGCAGGTGAAGAAAGGGATTGCTAGCCTTGAAAGTGCGAAACCTAGGGATATCTGTCTAAAGTTTCCACATATCCATCGCCTTATTTCATCCCAAATCCTATTCCCCTAAATCCATAAATTAAAATGTACTCTGAAAACCAAAACTCCATGTAAAATATTTTATTATTTTAAAAATTAATTTTCTATTTAAAAAAAATTTACTAATAAATTAATATTTATGTCACTTATATTAGTTGTAGGATCATTTAATATAATATATTTTAAATGATTCAAAAATCTAGTGTAATTATTTAATTATTCAAGTGAAAATAGATTTTTAGTTTATGGTTTTATATATTTATTCAAGCAAATTATATTTTCTATGTATTGATTATTTATACAAATTATTTTTATTTTTTAGTTTGATTTTCAAACTTGTTGTAAATTAATCTCGTGCTTTCGTTTTTTCCCTTGAAATGAGAACAAATACTTCAATGTTATCCCAAACAATTTAACTTAAAATAATAAATAAAGTATTTTTAATTTAAAAAAATATGTATTCAAATAATTTTTTATTAATTAATTTTTATTTAATTTAAAAATAATATTTTTATTTTTCCTTATATTATAATTTAAATTTAAAAATTCTTTCAAAATTTAATTTGCTTACATATTTAACATGACACGTATAATACATTTCAAGTTAAAAAATCAAGCTCATTCTATTAAAATTTCAAATATCAAAATATTTACCATCATACCACTTCTTCTCCTATTAATCTATTGCCATTTGTTTAATCTACTGGCATTTGTCTTAAGGCTTATACAAGAAATTGAAATAAAATAAACCATATTTATATTCAAAACTCATGAGCATAGAGATGTGCCCTTCTTGATATATTAATACCGTCTAGGTTCCACGTTCTAACCATGTTCCATCTTTGTAAATTTTCTCTGCTACCTTGTTCTTATCCTTGTAGATATGTGAAAAGAAGCTTTGTGACTTTACATAATTAAATAAAATCTATAATGTAAATTTTCTCATTGTTAATTCCTTGCAGATTCATTGAGTTATAATAATTAAGCCACCATATGTTATCACCTTAATTTCACTCATAAGAGACATTTTGGTGATTGTATAAATACATTATTAATGGAAAATAACATAATATAATGAGGCTACCTCATGGCTACTTCACATCAACTCAAAAGAGTTTGGCAAAACATTAAAAAGATTTTTTTCATGCACTTTCATGTCCCTCCTTCACTAAAACATGTGTAACTTGTGCAACATTTCCTTTAAAAGTCATATAGTTCTACTCATATGCGAGAGAATAACTTCTTCAGTGCAATGAAGGATCAGGGCCTAACCCAAGTACCTCTAGGTTGATGTACATATGAAATTTTATCTCCATCTTATTCATGAAGACTACTTTGGCCTCTCAAAGTCCCTTTCAAGCATTGGGATCTTCATTTCAAATGAAGAGCTTTCACACTGGAACTATTTCTTCATGGAACTCATAATTTCCCTATAAATGAAAGCCATGCGACATCATTTGAAGAAGAGAAGAATTGCAAGTTTATGTTGTAGGAATGATATTGGATATCAACTATCTTTCTTTCCCATCTCTATTGTTAATCACCCTCATGCTTGTGTGAGTTCTTGCCTCAAAGGACTTCTTCATTCACCATTCGTAAGAGAGGGATTTCAAGATAAAAAAAGCATCCATCCTAGGGAGAGTGTTAGAGATAATTTTCATACAATCATTTTCCCGAGGTGCTATTACTCATGTTGTTCCTTTTCATTGGACCAATATATGTATTGTTGTTTCCCTCCATGTTTTTATTTAAATGGTTTAATTATAGTTTAGTTTATAGTTTAAATCTTAAACATGTTTATTTTTTTATTTTTATTATAGTAATACTCTTCTATTTTTCACACAAATAACCATTTTTTGTTGATTAGCTCGCAACCTAGCTTCACGAAGGGGTCTTTTTCACCATTAAAAAAAATCTACTTGACAAATTGGTGATTCCACTTTCATTTAGATCACCACATCTACCTTCTTAGGTCGTTTTCAACAATTCTTTGACATCTAGTGCTTTGCAAGCACCCTCTTTGGTTTTTGTTCCCAACATTTTCATTTATATGATTCAAACAACGTGTTTGACTATTTCATCTATTCTGTGCAAGTCGCATGGACTTGGGTTGGTTTTTCATGGAAGCCACGTAGCCTCTCACACTATTCTATTGTGAAATCTGTGCAAATGTCTCTGGAAAGACACACACAACTCTTTTTAAGTATTATTTTTAGAATTAGTTATTTTTATCAGTAAACGTAGGTAGTATTCCTTAATTTGTCATAAATTGTAGGATTAAAATATTTGATCTTTTTTCTATTCTTACAATAGTAATTAACTAACCTATTGGGTAGGATGAGAAATCATATTTCATTTCTCACCACATGGATTATTTTAACATGGATGCTTAAATTGGAGTTTAATCATTTTGTTTCCTTGTTTTTCACTTATCAGACACAAGGGATGATCCAGATTTATGAGCGGAACGAAAGGAATAACAAAATGAATACAATAACACAGAGATACAGATAACAACAAAAGATATCCAGTGAACAATAACTTATATTCAATAAATAAAATAGGATGAAATTGTAAAAATATAGGACTGAAAACAACTTGCTCGAAGGCTGGGAGCTATCTCTGAGAAGAGATGTGGCTGCTACGCACATCAGTCTGAGTAGAATTATTACAATGAGGCTCCAGATGTCTTTTTAACATTACTCGTGAATTCAAAATCCCTACACACCCAAAAACATAAACCTAAGAGATGAAATGACAAAATTTATGTGGGCCCCGATGGGTAAGTTGGTACCTCAACTTCCCGGGGTCATAACTTTTGCATACGAACTCCGTTTTAGGCACATGATAGCCCATTGGAAAGGTATTTTCCATAACTACACATTATTCCATAAAAATTTGACTATGTCTATAGTTTAGCTATGGAAAGCCAAAAAATCATTGTCTAGGTCTCCAAAACGACCCTAGAAGTACACAAAGATGTAGTGACATGAAAACTTCCAAAATAATCTAGTTGGATTAGATGGGTGGCCACCAATCTCCATCTAAAAGTTGTGTGGGGATTTAAATATCCCCAAAAGTGTAGAACCCATAATTAAAAATAATTATAGAAGAACGTGTTGAACTAACAACTGTCAAAAGAAACCTGTTGGAATAGCTGGGTTTCCACCAATATCCACTTGGATCAGTCCTCCCCCATTAGGAATAAATGGTCTCCATTGCATTGAGTGTCCCCATCAGGTGAGGAAACATTTGTTGAATTTGGCCCCAGGTGAGCCACTTGGCTTGGTGTACTAGCTTCCCTTCCTTGACAACTCGATAAAGCTGGATCCTTTGCTGATGAGTGCCCTTGATTTGTGTGTCCACTATATGATCAGTTGATTCATATTCCATGAAGTCACGGTTTAGCTATGTTGGTGTCAATTTTTTTGAGATATCTGAGGTGTCCAATAATGGTGGAAAATATGACTGAAGGAGGTACATATTGAACACTGGGTGCAAGCCAAGGAAGGGAGGAGTTTTGAGCACAAAATCATTGCTACCCACAACCTTGGTGATAGTGTAAGGGCCATAGCAAAGTGGGTGGAGCTTCTGATGGGGTCCTGTAAGCCACTCTTTCTACAAATGTAAACAAACCTTATCTCCCACCTGAAACTGGTGCGGTACCCGGTGTTAATCATGGCACTTCTTGTACTTAGCATTGGCTTTCCACAAAATCTTATGGACCTGTTGGCAGATGTGGTGAATCCTCTCAATGAATCTGGTTAATTTTTCTTCCTTAGACTCAACATGGGAAGATTTTTCCTATTTGGTTGTAAGAGGGAGTGCAACATCAATGGGACTCGAGGGTTGGAATACCAGCCCCACCTGAAATGGGCTAGTATGGCCAATGGAACTATGGAGAGCCATGTTGTAGTTGTGTTGAACATATGGAAGAATCTCATCCCATGTACGTGGATTCTTGGAGTTGTACATGTGCAAGATGTGCACAATTATCCGATTGGCAACCTCTATCTGGCCATTGGTTTGGGGGTGGAAAGTAGTGGATTTAGTGATCTTGGTGTCCAACAGTGACCATAGACTCAACCAAAATGTGTTGGGGAACCTATTGTCCCTATATGAGGTGATGGTTTGTGGTATCCCAAAATGGAACTACAGCTGTTTGAAGAAGATCTTGGTAGTATCTATCGTTGTGATGCTCTTCTTACAGGCTGTGATAATGGCTATCTTCGAAAACTGATAAGACACCACAAATAACAAAATCATTTTCATTCTTGGTGGATGAAAGGCCAAACATATAATCCATCGTGATTGATTCCCAATGCCTCTTGGGAGTACGAAGAGGGGTGTATAATCCTTGCTTCTTGAGGGTTGACTTGGAAATAGCACAATAAGTGCAAAATCGTATTTAATTGTTGACATCTTGTCAAAGTTTTGGCCAATAAAAATGTTTCTGTAGAATGGAAACAATTTTCTCTGTGCTAAAATTTCATGCCATCCAACTGTAGTGAGCCTCCCAAATCATCTTTGCATGCTCACTTGAGGGAACACAAAGGTGGCACATATGGCATAACATTCGATCCTTGATATGAAAATCGATGACATTTGCTCATGTACCCAAGAGCTAATAGGTGGTGGAGAAGTTAGGGTCACGTTGATAAATTTGGGGCCACTCAGATACCTCATGCCCACATGAATGGAGTATTGTGATGAGTGCAACAATGAGAGGGAAACTAAGGCAGTCAACATCACAATTTGTGCTCCATGTTTTATACTTGATGTTGGGATGGAACTATTGTAGGTATTTGGGCCACTTTTGATGGTGTCATTCTACAACTTCCCCTGTGTTTGTATGAACTACAGAGGCTTGTGATCAGTGTGGATGATTGTCTCTTTTCCTAGAATGTAATGTATAATCCTTGCTTCTTGAGGGTTGGCTTGGAAATGGCACAATAAGTGCAACATCATATTTAATTGTTGACATATTGTCAAAGTTTTGGCCAATAAAAATGTTTCTGTAGAATGGAAACAATTTTCTCTGTGCTAAAATGTCATGCCATCCGACTGTAGTGAGCCTCCCAAATCATCTTTGCATGCTCACTTGATGGAACACAAAGGTGGCACATATGGCATAACATTCGATCCTTGATATGAAAATCGACGACATTTGCTCATGTACCCAAGAGCTAATAGGTGGTGGAGAAGTCAGGGTCATGTTGATAAATTTGGGACCACTCAGATACCTCGTGCCCACATGAATGGAGTATTTTGATGAATGTAACAACGAGAGGGAAACTGAGGCAGTCAACATCACAATTTGTGCTCCATGTTTTATACTTGATGTTGGGATGGAACTATTGTAGGTATCTGGGCCACTTTTGATGGTGGTCATTCTACAACTTCCCCTGTGTTTGTATGAACTGCAGAGGCTTGTGATCAGTGTGGATGATTGTCTCTTTTCCTAGAATGTAATGTTTCCAATATAGACATGCTTGCAAAATGGAATACATTTATTTTTCATAGGTGGGGTATTTATGGATAGTATCTGAGAGTGTCTCACTATGGTATTGTTGTATCCTTTTCACCACTTGAATGAGTAAAAGAGGGACACTTGAAATTCTAGTTGGGTCTACTGGACAGGACAGAATTTAGTGCATGAATCAAATGACTCAATCACATGATGTTGGCCCTTGGTTATGGAAGCAATCGAAGATCAAGGAAGCAAAGGGAGAATGTGAACTTCGTAGAAGACACAGTGACTATTACTAGGTTGAAGTGAGAAAAAGAGTAGAAAAGATGGAGGGAAGTAAGTTGTTGGATGAGGAGATTGGGGATGACAGATAAGAAATAAAGAAGGATCATGAACAACTCAGCAAGCGGAAAAATCCATCGTTGGATTCTTTGGATTACCATGCGAGAAGGAAGGAAATATAGGCTAGTGAAGCCCTGAAAATACGAATAAAGTTGACCTAGGGTTTTAGACACCTAGGGTTTTGGACACCTAGGTTTTGGCCTAATGATGTCGGTGGGCTATTGTAATGTATAAATATAGGTCTGAATGACCTGGGATGGGTTTTTGTTGATGTTATGATTATTGTTGTTGTCTTTTTCATTGTGTGATCGAGCAAGTAGTAGTGTGTGAGAAATAAGTGTTGAGTACTAGAGCCTTATGGTATTGTAAGATCTTCAGCTGGGTGAGAAGATCATCCCTATAGCTGGGTGCATAGGGAGGGGAGAGAAAGAAAGGAGAAGAAAGAAGATCTGCTATCTAAGAGCACATAGAAGAACTGTATTCTTTACCTTAATATATTATAGCATAGTTTTGTGGACGTAGCCCTAGAGAGAGGGTGAGCCACGCATATTTTATGTTGTGTGTGATTGGTATTTTATCTCTATCATTGATATACTATGATTTCATTACTGTTTAAGATCTGATAAGTAAATGTGCAGAGTAGATCTAAGATGATAAGTGATATATGAACTTTGTGTTGTTCTTGTGTTAGATCCACTTGATATTCTCTTTGGTTGTATACATCTTTGGGTGAGACGGCATCTTCTTCGCAGGTGTTTTCGAAAGGGCCAGTAGTTAGGGATTGTTGGTGCACTCTTGGAGATGAACCCTGGGTCTATCCCTATGCCAACAAATGTTTCCATTGCCATGGCATGAATCTTCTTGAGGGAATGTCAAGGTGGTTTCCATTGAAGACAGAGACTCAAAAGTCGATAAAGGATCAAGAAAGGGACTTCGCTGAATCCCAGAACAAGAACCCTAATATTGTTTCAGAGGATTGGTTGGAGAAATATATATTTACTGATATACATGAAATTTTCTTTGGGGGAATCCATTAGGAGCTATATGAGTGGTTATCTAGATTAGCAAATACCCAGTTCGAGATCCGATCTAGACCTCCCATGGTTTGGATGTTGGAGATGATCAAGAAGGTCAAAAGAGTTGATAACATTATATCACAAGCAGTATATCATTGGTTTGATAACACCATTGGAGGGTACATCACAGAGTTTGCTATTGAAAGAGTAGAATCATAAAACCATGCTAAGAGATACTTCTTCAAGGGTCCCAAAGGAAAATTTCTACAATTCCTGAAATTGAGACTCAAGATGCTATTGCATGAGAAGAACATATTGAAGATATAGTAGATTGGTTGGATCAAGAAAGACTAATGTTCAAAAATTCAGATAGTAACAACGACATAGAAGATGGACATACGCGCAGTGGGAGAGTGTTCCGAGAAGTTCACCTTGCAAACCTATTTAAGAAGAAATGTGGGGAGGAGGGTTTCTATAGTGCAGAAGAGGAAGAACTGACACATGAGGAGCATTCAGAACCTGCTGGGATAGAGGAAGGAGAAGTTGAAGGGCTTCGCCGGGGAGAACCTAAAACCTATGAAACTGCACAGACCATCGAAGTAAGTATTGTTATCCCTCCTATTGATTTATTAGTATTAAGAAACCAGAGTAATCTCAGTCACCAGAGCGTCTAGAGCACTATCAATAGTAGTCCACCACATATTCAGTCAAAAACGCTAGGAAGATCTATGGAAGATGAGATGAGGCTTCCTGTCTTTAATGGATATGGATCTAAAGATCCTAATCAACACTGGTTCCTATGTGAAGTCGTATGGAATATTAAAAATTGCATTGACGAAGATATCAGAAGAACCCAATTTAGTACAACTCTAAGGGATCGTGCACTGAGTTGGTACATGAAGCTTGTTCAAGGACTTGCATAGCCTAAGACATTGAATCAGATCAAGAACGCACTGATTGCAGAGTTCAAGAAACCTAAGTCAGAGTCATATTGTATTACAGAGCTGAAAGAGATCAAGAAGAAGGTAGCCGAACCCATTTGGGAATTCGATCAAATATTCAAGACCTTAATAGGTCGATTGAATTTTCAGATCCCAGATAAGAAGAACAAAGAATGGTTCATTGCTGCCATTTTACCACACATCAGAGTTCCCCTGATGTAACATAATATTTCTTCATAGGCTGAGGCATTGGATATTGCCATGAAGTTAGAATCATCCCCTATGGGAGAATCTAGCTTAGGTATGAGTTAGATCTTGGGTCAGCTAACTAGTTTGTCTCTACAGGTCGAAGATATTTGGAAAGACAAGGGAAAAGATAAAAGAGAATACATCCGGTGTGTCAGATGTAGATCAGAAGGCCATGACAAGGAACATTGTCCCCTATTCAATGAATACTTGGCTTTTGGAGCTCTGAGCCCTTTGAAACAAGTCACCTTACCTTGGTGCGAGGTATGCAAAAACAAACATCACCTTGGTGGGTGCTACTACATGAAAAACTATGTTCATACACCAAAAAATTGTATTGTACATTCTGTAAGTCCGTAGGACATGATGATAGGGATTGTAGGGCTTACGATCTCATGGATGAAATATCGAAAGACATATATAAGATTCAAGGTGAAGTACAGCAAGAAGGAAACACTACATAGTGTAACTGTCCTGGGAGAGGAAACTTCAATCCTCACAGTGGATTCAAAGGAAGAGGATGAGGAGGAAGTATGGGTCGAGGCTGAGGACAGATTATCTATTATAACTGCACACAACCAGGACACCTTGCAAGGTATTGTCAGAACCCTTTTACCACTTGCAGCTACTGCATCTCGTTCGACCATGTTATAGAAGATTGTCCTGTGTTGCTAGCTACGCTTCAAGAAAGACAAGGACCCCAGCAAAACCCGCAAGTAAAACTGATATATGATGAGCCTTACGGAGAAGACCCTAGAGTCATTTTTATAACCAGAGGAGGCATTGTTATAGGAGATGATGGAATGACCCAAGGGAAGACTACAGAGGATTCAAGAATTAGGAAAGCTGCAGAGAAAACCCAAACCTTTGATGAAAAGAAAGAAAGACAAATATTTGAGGAAGCTAGAAAAGAATTCAGAGGAGACCAAGGCTCTTCATCAAGGATAAGACCAGAAGTGAAAGAATATGGAAATCAAGCTCATGGAATTTTTATATACTTGTATTAAGTTGATTCAAGATGAAAGCATTGTACAAGAATTACAAAATTTAATTAGACAATATGAGCTAGGAAAGATAGACCCCTTACTGAATAGGGAAGTACACTAAATCGGTAAGAAGAGAAGGCAAAATTAGGAATTACATTTGAATGCTCAAATATGAGAGTATGAGATAGATTATGTAGTCCTCGACTTAGGGTTGGAGGTCAATGTCATGACGAAGAAAAACTGGGGACTGATGGGAAAACCGAAGTTGATATATTCCCCTATCAGGCTTAGGATGGATAATCAATAAGATGTAAGCCCTTTTGTCAGATTGGAGCATGTCTCTGTGGACATCAATGGAGTCAAAACATTTGCAGATTTTTAGGTAATTGAAATAGTTGATGATAGTTGTCCCTACCCTGCATTGTTAGGAATTGATTGGGCCTTCAATAATTCCACTGAGGTTCATTTAAAGAAAAGACATATGACTTTTAAAAAATATGGCCTTAGGGTCATTGCGCCCTGAGATCCATATGAGGGTCAGTGAATCACAAATCCCATCAGAGAAGAAGACTGCACATACGAACTGGAAAACATCTACAATCTAACAACTAGACAACAATATTATATCAATCCTACAGTCGATGGGAATATAAGATGGCGAAGTGATAGCGCATGTTTATCAGACTCAAAAGAAGAACTGAAGAAATCGAAAAATAATACATATGAAGTATCTACAAGAATATGTGCTATATTAACCAGAGAAGTTCGTTGGATTGGCACAACAGTAAGAAATTTACCCACCTTTGATGGTCTGAATCCTTTAGAAACCTTCTTGTTGGAATTTGAATAAAGTTTACCAATACAAAATAGATTATTGGTAATGGATGAGTCCCTTAAATCCACACCAGCAAGATGGCGGGGGGAACATAAACACAACATTATGGAATGAGTACAATGTCGTACCCTGATGACAATGCGGTTCTCCGCACAAGTAGAAGGTTGCAAAGTTTGCTATACAAGTCGAAGTTGCCCAAAGGACCATGTGTGAAGATGTGATGAAGCCTGGAGCACATTGCTAAAAAAATGGGTGAAAAAATTCATTAACACACTGGACACGATGCTTATCAATTGGTACCTCCAAGCATATTTGTGCCTCATCACTACAGATGGGAAAGTATGACTCAGAATTTTGTAACTAACTTCTTATTTGAAATTCAATTTCCTTCAGTAGATCAATCACTACAGATTGTGAGACAAAGTATTTGAGGCGGACTTTAGCCTTCCTTTGGAACAATATGAGGATGAATGGATTGTGCCTCTCTAGAAACTACAAGGTTGTTACAACATCAATGTTGATGAAGACAATGATCCAAGGAAGGTGAACATCGCAGAAACAAAAGGCCAGCGAGACGTAGAAGGACCAAGAGTTGAGTTACCATTTATTGGAAAGTTGATCAATATTAATAATTTCAATATTGGACTAGATAAGACACCAAAGTTTGCAAATGTTGGAGATTACTGGGATGCTGGCACCATTGACAAAATTACTGAGTTACTGCATGAATATCAGGACTTGTTTCCTACCAATTTCACTGATATGAAGGAAATTAAAGGACCTATGGGAGGGATCAGGATCCCTTTGAAGACAAATGAAACACCAGTCAAACAGAGACCCTACATATTGAACCCTAAATATAAGGAAAGAGTGAAGATTGAGATCAACAGAATGTTGGAAGCAGGGATTATAGAACTTGTTGAAGAGTCAGAGTGGATTAGACCTATGGTGGTACAAGACAAGAAGATAGGAGAGATCGGGATCTACATAGATCTTAGAAAGCTCAATGATGCCTACTTACATGATCCCTTCCATACACCATTCACTGATGAAGTGTTAGATAATGTGGGAGGCCAGGAAGTATATTCTTTTACAGGTGAATTTTCAGGATACCGTCAGATCCAGATTACCAAGGAAGATCGCCACAAGACCACATTTGCAATAGAATGGGGATCCTACCAATACACAGTAATGCCATTTGGATTGAAGAATTCCCTAGCCATATTTTCCAGGGTGGTGGTCGAAGCATTCAAGGAATTTTTGCATAAATGTTTAGAAGCATATTTTGATGATTGGACTGTTTTTAGTTTATTGAAGAATCATATTGAATTTCTAAGGCTAATGTTGGATAAATGCAGGCAGTGTCAAATTTCCTTGAACCTGAATAAATGTATTTTATTTTCACCATTTGGAGTTCTATTAGGTCATATTGTATGCAAGTAGGGATTGTTGGTAGATCCATCCAAAATGTCCATTATAGTTGATCTACTCCCCCCTACTATAGGCAAACAACTGTGCACTGCATTGGGACACATAGGCTACTATAGGAAGTTCATTAAGGGATATTCTCAGATTACAACAACCATGGAGAAGTTGTTGAAGAAGGATTGTTAGTTTAGTTGGACAAAAGAATGCCAGTAGAGCTTCGACACACTGAAACAAAAAATGGTTACTGCGCCCATTCTGGTTTTTGTAGATTGGACCAATGAGTTTCATGTGCATGTTGATACGTCTTCCATGTCTTTAGGAGTTGTTTTAGCACAAATTGAAGGAGGAGATATTGACCACTCATTATCCTTTTCTAGCAGGAAGATATCAACTGTGGAGATCAACTACACCACCACTGAGCGAGAAGGGTTAGCCATGGTGTACGTGTTATAGAAATTTTTCCACTACTTGTTGGGATGACACTTTAAAATATTTACTAAACACTCCATGATGAAATGCCTAGTCAACAAGCCAGTGTTGGGGGGAAGGATATGTAGATGGCTTCTTCTATTTCAAGAAAATGATTTTGAGATCCTGGTTAAACCAGGAAGAACGAACAAAGGCCCTGACCACGTGTCAAGGTTGGAACATGGAGAAGAGTCGACCAGTTTGGAGGATGCACTACCAGATGCACAACTACTAGCCATTAGAAAGATCGATGACCACTTCAGAGAGATAGTCCAGTTCCTATCAATAGGAATGGAACCTAGTGAGTACACAATTCCTTAGAAGAAACATCTAGTAGTGTGCGCTGCAGACTTCTTACTTATTGTCAGACATCTATAAAAGAAGGGGCTTGATGAGATATTGAGAAGGTGTGTTATGGAGGTAGAATGACCACTGATCCTTGCAAAAGCTCATGTAGGTATCAAGGGAGGACATTATGCAGGAAAAACAACTATGCAAAAGGTTCTTAGAGTTGGCCTTTGGTGACCTACCTTACAAAGAGGTGCTAAAGACTATTCCAGAGCCTGTGATGTATGCCAAAGAGTTGGGAAACCATCCAGAAGAGATGAAATGACATTAGCACCATAACTGACCTACAAGCATTTGAGAAATGGGCCATTAACTTTGTTGGACCTATAAGCCCATCAGGAAAGCATACAGGAGTAAGGTACATAATTACAGTAACAAAATACTTGACTAGATGGGCCAAATCAAGAGAAATTAAGGACTGTAGTGCCACTATAGCTACACAATTCATATTTGATGACTTCATAACCAGGTTTGGATGCCCAAAGATCCTTATGAGTGATCAAGGGACACATTTAATCAATAAAACAGTTGAAGCCCTAGCTGAATAATTTGTTGTCCACCATTAGAAGAGCATGCTGCACCATCCACAATCAAATGAGACAGTTGAAGCATTTAACAAGATTTTGGAAACAATAATAACCAAGATTTGCAGTGTGAACATGGATGATTGGGATTTAAGAGTACTGACAGTTTTATGGGCCTATAGAACAACTTGCAAGAAATTAACAATGCAGACCCCTTTCAAGTTGGTATATGGTCTTGAAGTTCTTTTTCCAATAGAATAATTGGTGCCAAGATTAATAATTGTTGCA
This sequence comes from Picea sitchensis, assembly GCA_010110895.2. Classification (NCBI taxonomy): domain Eukaryota; kingdom Viridiplantae; phylum Streptophyta; class Pinopsida; order Pinales; family Pinaceae; genus Picea; species Picea sitchensis. The sequence goes on from SNQJ01S0038703.1 coordinate 28,188, forward strand.
TTTACAGACATGGACAACCCAGGCACTATTCAAGAGAGGCTTCCACAGTTGGTTGAACTAGAGGAAGATATATTCATTGCAGGATTCCATCAGCCGGTTCAAAAGGAAAGAGAGAAGGCCTATCATGACAGGCACATCAAGAGGAAGGCATTTAAACAAGGTGATATAGTGCTAGTATATGATAGCAAGTTCATAAAACATCCTGGGAAGTTTAGAATGCATTAGATAGGGCCATACGAGATCTCTTATGTTACAGAGGGAGGATTTGCGCAATTGAAAACGTTGAATGGAGAATGAAAGGAAGGTTTGGTGAATGAGTGTCGGCTGAAGTTGTACTATGACAACCAGCTACCTCGTAGCTCTTAGTAAAAGCATGAAGAAAAAGGGTCTAGGTACCAGGTGCAGTTGAAACTAGGTACCAGACACAGAAAAGACAGTATGCATAAGGGAAAAAGAGGAGGCGTCGAGCAGAAAGTAGAGGTTGCACTGCGCAGTTTGGAATCGAAGTAAAACAAGAAGCTAAGATTTTAATTTCCTTAGGACAAGTCACAAGTGAGTGTTGGGGGCCTGTTGGCCCTTGGTTATGGAAGCAAGAGAAGATAAAGGAAGAAAATGGATAATGCAAACTTCGTGGAAGACATAGTGACTGTTACTAGGTCGAAGTGAGCAAAAGAGAAGAAAAGATGAAGCGAAGTAAGTCATTGGAAGAGGAGATCAGGGATGACAGATAAGAAGCAAAGAAGGATCATGGACAACTTGGCAAGTGTAAAAATCCATCCTTGGATGCTTTGGAGCACCCTGCAAGAAGGAAGGAAAGATAGGTTGGTGAAGCCCTAAAAATACAGGTCAAGTTGACCTAGGGTTTTAGACACCTATGGTTTTGGACACCTAGGTTTCGACCTAAGGATGTCGATGAGCTATTGTAATGTATAAATAAAGGTCTAATGGACCTAGGATGGGTTGTTTTTGATGTTATGATTATTGTTGTTGTCTTTTTCGTTGTGCAATCGAGCGAGTAGTAGTGTGTGAGAAAGAAGTGTTGAGTACGAGAGCCTTCTGGTATTGTAAGATCTTCAGCTGGGTGCAAAGATCAACCCTGTAGCTGGGTGCACAAGGAGGGGAGAGAAAGAAAGGACAGGAAGGAGGATCTGCTAGATAAGAGCGCAGACAACAAATGTATTATTTAACTTAATATATTATAGCACAGTCTCATGGACGTAGCCCTAGAGAGAGGGTGAACCACATATATATTGTGTTGTGTTTGATTGGTATTTTATCTCTATCATTGATATATTGTGATTGCATTATTGTTTTAGATATGATAAGTAGATTTGCAGAGTAGATCTAAGCTAATAATTGATATATGAACTTTGTGTTGTTCTTGTGTTAGATCCACTTGATATTCCCTTTGGTTGTAGACATCTCTATCCTGCAACCCCCTCATAACTACTTCGGGTGAGACTACATATGCTTCGCAGGTGTTGCTGAAAGGGCCAGTAGTTAGGGCTTGTTGGTGCACTCTTGGAACTAAACTTTGGGTCTTCCCCTATGCCAACACATGAAATAAACAAACAACTAAGCTAATAACAACTAAATAAATGAGAGTAAAATGCATAAGGAAAGTAGAGCAAAAATCAATCAAATAATTGACCAATATTCATGCCACCAATGGAGAGATTATATTAGTGGGAAAACCTTAAAGAAAAAGGGGGACTTGTGGATTCTCTCCTCCTCCAAGGGAGGGTTCTTGAGTCCCCTATGTGATATCTCTTCTTACAAATGGAAAACTAGAAAGTGAATGGTGAGGAAATCCATGCTTATTCCCTCAAGAGGTGAGGTGAATAGCTTAATGATATGATGCTAGTATGCTCCAAGAAGGAAAGAGGTTCCTTGTAGGAGAATAGAGGCAGCATAAAAATACAATGAGATTATTGAATTCATAGTGAATCCATGGACTCTTTTTATAGTAAACATTTGAGGCATTATCCAACTGGTCTTTAGTGTGAACAAGGAGCCCTTTAGGGAACCCTTAGGTCTTTGAGCAACCCCCCACTTAGATTCAACTTGGATTTGAGGATCAAATCGACTTAGGATTTGAACCAGAAGTGGGTGAGGGGCCGACAAGAACCATAAATGTGTCATTCATAGGAGTTCGTGGATTTTATCGTACAAAGTCGTGCATCCGGCACATGTGCACTCTTTTGGATTTTTTGGCCTGCACACATGCGCGTGCTTCGTTTAGTGTTTTTTCACATGTCAATTTTATAACTAGTTGTATAGTTTGTGCCTTTTGGAAATAATTCTTTAGGACTACAGGTGAACTAATAGGTGTTTGGATATGTTGGATTCCTGTAACCATTTGCGGATGAAATTTCAGTGATAACAGATGCCCCCTGATGTGTGAGGTTAGGAGCATATGTATAGCCGAAATACATCAATGTTTCTTCTACTGAGAGTTCCATTGTAAGAAAGAGTGTTTAGAGGAACTGCAAGAGAGACCCATTGGAAGCACAGGGAAAGTTGTAACCAAACCTTTCTCATGGTGTAGGAAAAATAAAATTTGTACACAAATGAGGCATGCATGTTCCATTCTCATGTCATGTAACTCAAATATGTAAGACAATAATTGAAGCTGTATGTTGATGTAGATAACTACAACATCCTTTGGGGTGGTTTGATAATGGCAGATGATGACTCTGGTCATGACCATACTCTGAAAAGAGACAATGACACTTGTAAGAAGTGTTGAGGACTTGTAGGCATTGATGGCCCAACGAATTTAGAGGTCTTTGGCTAGTATAAAAAAACTGCAATATTCGCATAGTAAGACCCACCATAACATGAGAGTGTGTTGACGTCGAATTTTATGGGGTTCAACGACAACAAAGAGCAATGATGGTTCTCTCTGTTCCATCTGAGACTCCTCATTGTAAAGGTAATGAGAGTCAAGATACTGTTGCCCTTCTGGGAACTGTGTCGATGTCGAAAGAAAGGGAGACATGACTCCAAGAAGCAAAGGGATTCATGAAATCCACTGGATGAGATCAGGAACTGATGAGGAACATGGATGAATTCAGGATGTGGTAAGAATAAAGACTACCCTTGGTTGGGGATATATGTGAAGTATGAGTGGAAGAAATCGTGAAACTGAATCTAGCATTAGGGGGATAGATAGACGTGGGTTAAATTATGCCAGAGGCATGACAAAGTGGACAAAATCAGATATCAGTGGTACATAGAAAGTGGGATACTCGGGGTTTATGGACTATGTCAATAGGAGTAGGAGATAGTAAATTCCACAACCAATGGCGACATGGGTTGCTTTGCTAGAAAAATAAGGTTGCTAAAGGAGACAAGAAAAAGCTATGTAAATGCTGGAAACAAAGGTTTTGTACAATTAACAAATGAATAAAGAATAATTTGGAATAAGTGTGTAGATACAGAAATGGGTGCCCCAGTAAAAGATGGCTTGGCTGGTGAGGGAACAAGTTGTATGGAGAAATGGTGGAGGATGGGGGCCCCATAGGTGGGTTTTTGTATAGTGTAAATGAACGGATGGAAATCTGGATATGGGAAAACTGATTATGGATGAAATGGAGGGTTAATGATACTGCGAAGGTGTAGTCAAACGAGAACTGTGAGGAGACATCCTTGGATTCCATTGGGAAAGCTAGCATAATGAGGAGAAGGAGTATGTGTCTGATTCTTGAGCATGCATAAGAATATCGGGACTCCCATCCCTAGAGGGTGAAGCAACATGAGTGTCAAAGTGCCAAAGGGGACTATATATGGGACAACTCATGTAGGGGAGAGTGTTATCGGGTGACAATACTTGAAATGCAGTGGAGGTGATAGTACTGGAGAGACAGATGTGAGGATCCTATAGGAAAATGTCGGAGGGTGTGACTAGGAGATGCAAGGGATATTAAGAGGGAATGATTATATGCCAGTGTCGATCATATACCTGAAGAGGTGGCGTTGGTGTGTGATGACCAAGTACCTGCACACATGAAAACCAAATACCCGATGTGAACAATATCTTAAGATAAAGAGTATATAACAACTATTTGATAATTATGAGCATGTGTACCTAGGCGTGATGTGAGAAAAATTCTCCCTTGGGGCTGAGGATGGATGGTGACCTAGGGAATGTGACTGTGTAGGTGGTGGGATCCTGATACCATGGCTGAACATGGATTGGAAAATGGATGCTTTGAGCTCTTGTAAATGAGCATGGAAGTTTGGCAAAAGGGACTATATTGTTGTAGGTTCCCACAATGCCACCTCATTTGTACATGCCGCCATAGTGAGTTGACGAGAGGCTTTTAGAGGAGATTTGGAGATTACGAGAGTTCAATCTAGCTGATCTAGGATTTGTGAGAGCTAGGTTAGTGGTCTCATCCTCTTGCATAGTAGTTAGGTTTTATTTTCTGGGTAGGGTTATATGGATGGTTGTACTAGGGGATTTTGTGAGGGTGGGCCCCCAAGTGTGTGGGCAATCGAAGGATACCCACATAGAGGTCTGCGACTATAGTGAGGAAAGATGCACATGGGGTTGTGTGAGTGAGGAAAATAGGTGCACATTTGATGCATGCCTCTTTGAAGTACAGTTGCGTAGCTGTGTAGCAAATAGGTGCACATGAATGTGCATCTGTGGGTGTGATAGGTGCGCATTGATGCACATATGTTTATTTGAAAACTGTGCATCGATGCACAACTATGCGAAGAACAGGTGTGCATATATGCGTGCCTATGGGGGGTGATAGTTGTGCACATTAGAAAAAGATGGGGGTTTTGAAAAAAAACTTGTATTTTTTTTAAGTTTTTGTTGATGAATAATGATGGTTGATCAAATGTTGTTTGTGTGAATGTAGGTGATCAATTCAGGATGTCAGTGCACTGGAGGGATACAAACTTGGAGCGCCTTAGGGAGGAGGTAAGAGATGATCTGAGAGTTCGGGGACCTTTGGCAGCCTGTGGGATGATAAATTTCTTTGATTTCCCACTGATATGGGTGCAAGAGTACCTATTGCAGTATCTGATTTCTATGTGGAGCACTGACTAGAAATGCTTCATTGTACGGGGGGAGAAACTGACATTCTTTTTGATGCAGGATGTCTATTTTTTTATCGAGATCCCTTTTTGAGGGAGGGACCTACCTTCTAATCCTTAGTTTCCATGGGATGTCCACTTGGTAGAATTGGCATGGAGGTATTTTTCAGGGCCGAAATTTATGTCAGGTTCAGTCGTTCGGATTGGGGCGATGGATGCACTGGTGCATCGTTGCATTGCAACAATGATTGTGTAGATATACATATACTTAGTGACTCAACGAATCAATGGTGGTCAGCTGAGGATTATGAAGAGAGCATTGGGTGGATATTTTTTTGCCTTGGGTTTGACTTTGCACACTAAGATAATGGGGCAACTTAACCGGTGTCGGGCTGTCGAATTGGGTGAGTTTTCTTTTGGTTCGATCTTAGTGGAATGGTTCTTGGAGAGGGTTCCCATGTTATGCCCTAGAGTGTTGTTTCTAGTGGTGGATGCACAAGAGCCAGGATTGATGCGTTGGGCATCGATTTTGTTACGACATGGAGGTGGAGAGGGTGGCCATTATTTTACGACCGATATGGTGCATGTGTGGTGGTAGATGCCACATATTATACTATGGTACCCGTATGGTGGGATGGACTACCGCCAAGACCCATATATGGTTTTACCTCCTAGGGAGGTTTCAGACAAGAGAGGTATGTTGGTGTACTTTATGTTTTGTGATTTTGATAGTCTAGAATATGCTTATATTATGGATGGATGTTGATGCTATCCTTTGGTTATGTTTTTACAGATGTGGGACCACGAGGTTGAGAGGTGGAGTTGGTCATAGATCTGGCTCATCAGGGGCTTGAGAGACCACTGTGGGTAGAGCCACAGGAGGGAGAGAGACGTCGGATGGATGAAGATGGTGAGAGGCCAACTGATGATACGAGAGCTGGTAGGAGACATAGATTTGATGACCCTGGTGCAGGGCCATCACATGCTCCTTTTGTAGAGGATGGCAGATTGTTAGAGGACTTCCACCACTAGTTAGAGTGGTGCTACAGGGAGTGCCCGAGGTTGTGTGGACTCAGATCTAGGATGAGGGATTCTTGGAGCAGTGAATATTCCTTCCAGTAGAGTTGCATACCTTAATTTGTAGAGCAACTATAGTGTGGGTAGCTATGACTTGGTGACTTTCCCTAGGACCTGGAGGACCCCCAGCTAGTGGGGCACCTCCTCTAGATAGAGGACCTGGTGGTGGTGCTCTAGAGGCACCATGAGTGTGTTATGTATATATTTTTTTGTATTTATACAGGCATGTGAGCCCATTTTATATAGGGTAGTGTGACACCTATTTTATACCTATAGGGATGAGGGGGCTCACCTGCTTATGGTTGATGTACATGTTGTACCATTTTTGTAAACATTGATGATACATTGATCATTATATATATATATGGATATATATATTGTTATGATATTTGTGATGTTCACATGTAATGTTTTATGATTCTTTTTATGATGTCTAATCGATATGTTGTGACAAACGTTTGATGATTTATGCATGTGTAATGGTGTCTTGATGTGATAAATGCCAATCTAATACTACATTAGCCATGTTATCTACTATTTGATTAAATTGTCATGGAATATGTGTAAATGTAATTCAATCAAAATGTCGAGATAAGAGTCTAACTTGCAGTTATTTGCGGAAGAAGCAAGGATCACAGACACGGTACACATTGTTGAGTTGCAGGACGACAAGCTAGGAATCTAATAAGATGCTAAGGTGTCGAATATGTCGGTGACTGGCCTCGGAAAGGAGGTCAATGATGGTTGTGTATTCTACTTGGTTGTTGGTTGCTGAGCCCAAACATATGTCGTTGGAGTGGAGCAGTTCATGTGAGGGAGTATAGAGGGCCCAAGTAGCCGAAGAGAGATTCCATGTCAATCTGCTAGCTCCGTCAGTGTAAACGATGTGGTAGGATGATGGAGGAGACATATATCAATAACACAAATGGAATATCAGACATAAGGCATGGAGGGAAAACAAAAGATTAAAAACTCTATGAATGTGTACAAAAAATAAAATGCCTAGTGTAGAATGGCTACGCTTAGGCGTAAAATTTCCTTAAGTACAACACATTGACGAGTTCTTTGAGAGGGTATCCTTCTGGAGAGGCCAATATGTATGCACCTTTAGTGATGCAATGTTGGATGATATAGGGGCCATTCCATAATGACTCAAATTTTCCATGACTGAGGGTATCGTGAGTGATATCGTAGGCTAGGACGATGTCTCTTTCATTAAATGAGCAAAGGCTAACATAGTGGTCAAAGGTGGCCTTCAACCATTTTTTAGCTACCTCATTGTTCTATAATGAAGACAGGTGGTCTTCATCCAGCGACTCTAAGTTCAGCAAGCGCTACTCCATTGGAGTAGTGTTAGGTAATAGATCGATGGCGGTGTGTAAAGTGGGAATTTCACACTCGATGGGGAGAGTGGCTTCGACCCCATGGATGAGATGAAATGATGTAAAACCACTGGGAGTTTAAATATCATGTGATAAGCCCATAGTGCTAAAAACAACATATGATGCCAATTTGTCTTATGTTTGTTAACAGTGTGCTGCAACATGGTTTTGAGGACTTTGTTAATAGCCTCAACCTGTCCGTTGGACTGAGGGTAGTATGGAGAGGCAAACACGTGGGAGAATCCTAACTTTGAGGAGAGTTCAGAAAATATCTGTTCTCAAATTGTTCACCTTGATCAGAGATTAATTGTAGTTGGACTCCGAAGAGGGAAATGACATGGTTGAAGAAAAAAAGCATTTTTGTGTCAGTGGTGTTGTTGAAGGTAGGCATGGCTTTGGCCCATTTGGTAAAGTAATAGACTTCCACAATGATGTACTTGTGTCCATTGCTATATGGAGGGTTGCAAGTCATGAATTTGATGCCCCATTTGCAAAATGGGTTGGCAGTGATGGTAGGATGTAAAAGAGAGGGTGGCAATCATGCTTTGTTTGGATAAAGATGGCATTTGTCACATTGTTTCACAGTGTGGATGTAGTCATGAAATAATGTGTGCTAGAAGTAGCTTACTCAAATGATTTTTTGGGCGGTGGAAATCCCTGAGAGGTGGCCACCGTAGGTGCCGCTATGGAAATCATTCAAGACTCTGTCGGCTTCGTCGATGGTCAAACATCGACGGAGTACGGTGTTGACCCCTCGTCAATATAATATGTCGCCGATAAGGAGATATCGAGGGGATTGATGGAGAATTCGTCGACGATCGTCTTAGGAGAGATGGGTTCCAAAATTATATGTGTCAAGGTAGACGAGGAGGTTTCCATAATAGGGGTCATCCGAGGGGTGTAGAACAGGTGTTCGTTGGAAAAATATGTATTGATGGGTGCATCGTCAGTGTCAGAGGGAAATGTTGTGATGAGCTAGGTGAGGAAGAGTGCTTTCTTTCTTTTGGGAGTTGCAAATTCTAGGTTGTATTCCTGAAGAATGACGATCCATAGTGCAAATTTACGATTAATTGTTTGTCGACTAAGCAAGTGTTGCATGGGGTTGGACTCTCCCATGACTTTGGTAGTGCGAAGCAAGATATAATGACATAGTTTTTGGACTACAAGGAAAATTGTGAGGGCAAATTTCTCTTCATGTTTGTACTCCAGGGGTGGCCCTGAAAGGTTTTTACTGATGTAGTAAATGACATTCTCTCCATCGTCATCCCCTAATTGGACGAGAAATATTGCTATTGATACGGATAAGGATGAAAAGTAGAGGATATAATCATGATCATAGTCAGGTGGAACAATTAAAGGGTCGTTGGAGAGAACCACTTTTAAATCATCAAAAGAAGTTTGGGCATGTACATCCCATTGAAATGGGATATCATGATGTAGTAGGAGAAGGAAATTGTGCACGCGAGTGGCGTAATCTAGGACAAAGCGTCGTAAAAATTTTGCTTTGCCTTGTAGGATCTACAGTTGGAATAAATTTCGAGGTGGTGTAATTTATGTAATAGCTTGGACCTTTAGGGGGTCCATAGTGATGCTGTGCTAGGAGGCAATAAGCCCAAGGAGGCATCTAGCGGTGACATAGAATACGCACTTGATGGGGTTCAAGTAGATATTGTACTGTCGACATCATTGAAAGATGACACGTAAGTCATCTAGATGTTGAGTTCATTTCTTGGATCAAGCGGTGAGGTCTTCCAAGTAAGAGAGGATGATACGAGTGAGATCATGGAAAATGTAAGTCATGGCCTATTGGAATGTCGCACCTACGTCTTTTAGTCCAAAAGGCATGACATGATAAGAAAAAGTACCCCATGGGGTAGTGAATGCGGTATTGTACTGATTTGCTGGATGAATTTGGATTTGATTGTAGCCAGAGAACCTGTCCATGAAGGATAAGGCCTCATGACCAACACAGTCATCGATAATTTGGTCAATGATAGGTGTTGGGAAGTTTTCTTTGGGATAAGCATGATTGAGATCGTGAAAGTTGGTACAAACACAAATAGTTCCCTATTTTTTGTTGATAGGGACGAGGTTGGAGACCCATGACATCTACGCAATGGGGTAGATGAACCCTGTAGCATGTAGTTTGTCAATTTTGGCTTTGATAGCCACTGCTTTGGATGTGTGTAGTGGATGTTTCTTTTTTTGTATAGGGGTGATATCTGACCATGTGTTAATGCGATGTTCGATGATAGAAGGATCGAGGTTGGGCATCTCCGAGTATGACCAGACAAAAATATCCTAGTATTCATGAAGGAGAGATTTGTAAGCTGTGAGTTCCTCAAGAGAGCATGCAACAACAATGATGATTTATTCTATGATTCCAAGTTTGATGGAAACATCAATTTTGACAGTGGGGGAAATGTTGGCCATGTTGCCTTCTTAAAAAGAATCGAGGGTAGGGATAGGGTTGTTGAACCAGTCTATATGCCCAGATGGAATGAAATCCTTTGTTTCGATTGCACATATGGAGGCTTGACTAGGAGGGTCAAAGGATTCCTGCGAGAGAAAGAGCACTTTGTGATGGAGCGCATTCCATGGGAAATCGATTGTATTTAGTTCCTCTAGGATATCTTCGTCATGGTGGAAAATGTGAGAATATAGGGGATCCGGGAAAGTAACATTGGTGACCGTCACCATGTGATTGTATTCAGGTGGTGAATATGTAGAGAGGGAATTGAAACTATGGTGCAATGACGTGCTTGAAATAAATCAAATGTCTAGATATTGTGGGTTAAAAACTGTGGTCGGGGGTAAGATTTCCCGGGGGAAATGAACCAGAGAATTGGGGGGATTTGGGGGAAAATCATCAAACAATCAATCCATGAACCATGGAGGGGTGGGAAGTGACTCGGGTTCAGGGGAGGTGATGTGGATAGTATCTAGAGATGGAATAGGAGGGATCACTTGCATCATGGGAAGTGAGGTGATTGGAGGATTTCGGATAAAGGCCATTTGAAGAAGCATATATTCAATGATCCTAGGACACTGGTATGTGAAATGATCAAGTGATTCAAAAAAAGAGAAAGTGCACCTCATTCATTCATTTACTGAGGTCATGACATAATGGATGTCAGTGACATGAGTACTTGATGACGTGGGTGGAGAGGGGTCTTGCTGAAATCTTTGGAGTACTTCCATTAATGTCTGTCGAAACTGAGGTAGTGCAGTTAAATGGTGAGTGTAGTGTCCATAATCTGAACAAATGGCACATGTGAATCTAGTTTGCATCCCTTTTCTACCTATTGTATGGGATGTAGTGGAAGTACTGGGTGTTCTTGGTGAAGCAATAACCGGTGTGGTCGCTTGAGGGTGTTGGATCAAATTGCGTAAATCGGGGAGAGAGGGACATCTATTTGTGGGGAGTCCTTCTCTCTTGAATAGTGCACAAGGAGGTTGAACTTGGGGAGGAATTGGAGTGGTGGGATATTTATTCTTCCATATACCCTCAACCATAGTGGTGGTGCTGGAAAGTGGGGATGAGGGTGGTGCCATTGGAGTTAGGAATAGAATCTGCATCGGGATTCCCTCTATTTGGGGAGGGAGGGATGGTTGAGGGACCATCACGGGTGGGTGTAGATACCATACAAGAATGGGGAGCACCATGTTAGGAAGGGTAAGCATTGTGGTTACTTGGAAAGCATGTAATCTTGGTGGGGGGTAGAGGAAGGGAATTTGAGTTATGTCTTGGGGGATTGTCTTCCAAACTGGGATTTGACCCTGGAGGAGGGTGAAATTGGGGGTGTGTTGTGTTAGAGGGTTCTCAGGGGGTTACTGAGGTAGGATTTCTTCCTCTAGTGGGATGTCAGGGAGTGGAGAAGCCTCTATAGAAGGAATGGTATCTCCATTGTTAGTTCCATTGGAAGATATGAAACACACTTGTGCCGAGGGGTGTATGAGTGGTGGTGCTCCATGATATGTCCCCAACAAGGATGGGTCTTTGAAAATTCTTGGGCCCATCTCTATGAGTGGGTAGGCATTAAAATTAGTGTGGACAACAGGTAGGATTTTATCGATGTTAGAGGAATGGTTAGGCTCATAATGTGAAACTTGGACGATGGTGATGATCCTCCCGTTGTGGGGGAACTTAATCGTTTGAAACACGGAAGAGGCCACAACCTTCATAACATGCATGTAGCTATGTACAAATAAGATGTTGTAATCAAGTAGAGTGTCGATAACCTCAATGTCAATAAGAATGGTTTTCCCCTCGAGTTCAATGGGGACATTTTGAAAGAGCCCTTGAGAAGAGGATGTCCATCCATCATAAGCTCTCAAAGTGATGGTGGATGGTATTAGCTCAAAGGAGGAAAGTTTCTTCGATACCATTTTGGACATGATGCATGTGGATGCACCTTCATCAATGATGCATCGATGAACTGTGATGTTCTGAATTTTGACTGGTATCTGGAAATCTACCAAAGTGTGGAGATGTTGTTCCCCACATTCTAGATCAAATGTGATGAGTCTAGTATTAGCAGGGTCGACTGCCCCCAAGGCGGAAATCAATGATTTCTTTTGAGTGGGATAGGTTTGGAGAACCTCCAATAGCGACATGGATATAGGATATTGTGCCAAATCATCGACTAGACTATAATTGTGTGTCGCCCTAGCCTGAGGGTTGTTGGCATTCCATCATAATGGGATGTGAAGAATACAAATGGGTGGTTCAGTGTTAGGGCATGAAATCATCAAAGGTTGTACAACTGTAATTGAAGTTTCTTCTGAAGTGGTGGGAGTAGCTTTAGGGGGGTGCATTGTATTGACGGTTGCACATTTGTAGAAGAATTTCTTCTTTGCTAATGAGGAGGATAGTGCAATCTGTTGACTTTCCAAGGAGTTGATATTGTCCCATTTGCAGTGGGATAGGATGCATCTCTTGCTGAGTATTCATCACACCTTGGTGTGGAATAGTTTTTTGCAGCACCTCCAGAGGTGGTTGTTGCAAATATTGTTGTGGGGCCTACAGCGCTGGAGGACGTGGCGCATTCATGGAATATTTCATCCATTTGAAGACAACAGTTTGGGGGAAATGGTGAGTATAATGACCATTCTCACCGTAAAGATCACAAGGGAAGTTGGTCCAGAGGTTGTTTTTGTTGTTCCTCCCTTGGCATTTGTTTTTATTTCCCCATTGGAGGTTCCAGTTGCCCTGGTTCTAGTTGCCCCCAACATGTTGATTTTGTTGGGGGTTATTTCCCCCTGGTACTGGGTTATTATTGTTTCGGTTTTTTCCTTTATTTTTAGAATTATTCAGCTGGTGGGATGGATTTTCCATATTAAGTTATTCAAAATTTTGAAAATTTTGAATTGGAGAGGGATGAAAAAAGTTAACCCTAGCGTATGGTTGTCCTTGTGGAGGAGCAATGGGCTATGGAGGACCAGGAAATGGAAAATATAGATTATTTTGTGGCAATGATATGTAGGGTACATAAGAAGGCATAGCGCTTTCACTAGTGATCAGGGTGTAAGCTGAGGTAGAGGGGGTACTAGAAATTGTTTGAACAGTCGGGTGCATCATGGGTGTCAGTGAGGGTCCACTTATGGGTGGAGGGAGGACAACAGGGTATGGCTGTTGATAAGAGGGGGGAGGGTAACAAGGGGGTCCTCCATACATTGGTGGATATTGGGGAGTATTGTACATGGGTGGTGGTTGGATGAACGGGTTGTGGTGTGTTGTGGTACCAATCGATCCATCCATTGAGTGAGACATCCCAGATTTTTCTTGGCCGAATGGTACGGGTCTTGGGGCGTCAGGTAGTACTATATATAAGTATCATGACTATGCATAAATGAGGTCATATTGTTGAGCCTTGCTAATGGCTACCTCTTCAGTTTGGGGGAAGGTGGAGGCCATGTCTTTGGCAAGGAGAGGGATGAGTGATCTGAGAAACCAATCGAGGCATTATTCTTTGGTGGTTTCTACTTTGCATAAACTACGTCATCGACACCATTCATGAATGTGGTCGAGAATATGTGTGGTTGAGGTTTGTTTAAACTCAGAGAGAAGTTATAGACTATTTTTATGGAGAATTGGTAGTTGAAAGAAGGTCAAAAATGTTTTGGCCAATGATTCAAAAGTCACATGGGACCCTGATTTTTCATCCACATACCATTTGGTGGATGGATTTGTGAGTGTGTGCTGAAATAAACTTAAATGGACAGATTCGTCTATGATGTTGTTTGAAGAGCACCATAAGTGGAAGGTCATGATATGATTGTGAGGATCTTCTCCCACCTTTCCTTCAAACTTGGGAATGTCTGAAGGTAGTTTGGTAGGCTTTGCAGGCCATGTGGGGTCAATAATATAGGATCATTCATGAGCTTACTTAGATCCAGTGTGTTGAGGGAGGAAAAATATGACACGTGGAGTGTTGGTGGAGGATTAGTTCCAACCATGGTATGAGTAGATAGTGGACCTGACCCTTGAAGAGGGTTTGGTGGGGGTGTACTTCTCCCTTGGGAAGTAGTGTACACACCGCGCCCTTTTGAAGGAGAGCTAGTGGATGGGTAACCTTGGGAAGTGGACCCAAGTAAAGTGGAACCAAGTAAAGATGATCCCAAAATGGTATCACTCACAGGGGTGTGAGATGGTTGGGCCGGTGAGTTGGAGAAACTAGGAAATCCTCTTAGGATAGGAGGTGAATTTTGCAAGCGTCTAGAATGGCAAGGATTCTGTGGATCCCCTATGATGTTCAAATAGCAAAGTGGAATGTGTGCAAAATGGTGATGAGAGAGTCAAATGAAAAAGATATTTTTAGAATATGGACCTTCATAATATATCTCACAATTGCATGTAATCAAGAGAGCATCAGACATAAGTCAATTGAAAATAAGTATTCATGTGGGTAGGTGGATTTTGTCTGTGTGGGAGAACAAAGAAAACAAATGCTTGTGTCCTATAGAGACGTAACATCCTTCCTCTCAAATAGCATTAGACCTTCCAATATCACTCAACAATGGGTCTAAATCCACCGGAAGAGGAACTAGTGAAGGGTGAAATAATCATTTACAATGAGGGGTAGAGGGTGCATATCCCGAAAGAGCTAGCGATATTTCCCAATAGCCACACAAAATCCGATCAAGGAGAAATTGCAACCCACAATTTCCACCTGGGTAGATTTCCTAATATTGGCCACTAGGTACCTCGGTCAAAATGATGCAGGAACATCGTCAACATCATCAACGAGCACACGTGGCAGGAAAGTTAAGCGCTCGAGAATCATTTCAGAGTCTCAAACATCGGGAGTTACTGTGAATCTGTTGGAGTTGATTGGAAAAACAGAAGAAGATCAAATGCTTGGGAGCAGATGATCACAAGTGGTCTGGGATTTTCACCTCAAGTCTTGAATGTAACTGAACTTAGGTAGCAGTTAGGTTTTCATTTTGGAGGTAGACGAGTAGTCGGGGCGAACCCTAAGTACCCTCAGAGGTAAATAGAGGTTTTGTATGCCCAAATGAGGCTGTTTCAAGTTAGTAGGAAATTTATGAGTTCTAATTTATTATTTTGATATTAGTTGTAGCCATTTAATTTTGAATGAATATAACAGAGGAAATTTGACCCAAATGTGTAGTACTATTATTGGTTGCAATTCTTTGTTATTGTTTTTTCATAAATGAATGAATTTCATTATGAATGGATGAACTGTGTATGTTAGTATAAGTTTCAATGGTTTCTCTTTTGTTGAGTGAGTGGAAGGTGTGCACAAAGAATGTAAGGAGTGCATTAACAAGATCTGTTTCGATCCCAAAGCTCAGGATAGATAGTACAAAACTTTCCCTTTACAAGGAACGCAAAGCGACTGCTCCAAGGTGTGCATAATCACCCACAAGAACCAAGTCTTGCATAAGAATCTAATGCAAGGAGTGAAAATATTTGGAATCCAAATAAGTGTCAAACAGACTCTGTGAGCATCAAAGTTGTGAAACATGAAACCCTGACTTGATCACAATCGTTGATCCAAGGAAAGATCTAGACCGTTGATCTAGCACCATCACGATTTCGGATATCGGGAGAATGGAGGTAAGGAGACTCCCAAAGTCATGAAATGTGAAATTGAGAATCGATATGAGGTGTTAGATCATGGGGGGGTCGTGAATCGTTGATCGGATGCTTCGAAATATTGACATTTTAGGATTTGCGAGAACAAAGGTGAATCACATTGGGAATTCCCGATATGAGAAATCCCGATGGGCTTGAGAATTGAGCCCCAAGTCATGGTGAATGGTCACATGGATGGAGGCCAATGGAAGAGCTAGGGACTGTAAAATCCCTTATCGACATTTCGGGAGTCAGGAGCCAGGGTTGGATTATTCGCAAAGTCCCGACACGTGAATTAGTAGTGCACGTTTTTCGTAGGCACACACCCACAACCCATGGTCATGGGGAGGTGATGCTCACACTTGGTGCTTAGTCACACATTCAGAGTGACATAAAGGACCTGTGGATTTGGTCCAGTAGGGAATCGAGAGAGAGATACTCCAACTCATCAGATTTAAGGATGATCCTTAGACTGGGAGGTCAGCGTACCCTGGTGAGGTAGGGGGACTGCATCACAAAGTGAAACATTTAGATTTTCAGCCTCAGAAATTGGTAATGGGATGGATCCCTCCCAATAGTTAGGCACCTCAAGGGGGGATGCACAGAAAAAATGGACCTCAGCCTTCGACCCTTCACAGGTATCTCCTTGCCTTATGGTGTTAGGAACACTTGACTTGGAGGATTTTAAAGTCCCCTATTTGTCAACTTCTAATATTTGAAGATGTGATAACTAGATAACAGGGAGTTATTTGGATACCTATCCCCGAGATCCTACCTAGAATAAACAATTTATTTTGGCACCTCATGTGGAGGAAAACTTAATGAGTTTTTAGAACAAATTTAGATGTGGTTGTTTGAGAGATTGGGAGTGTAAACCAATCTCATTTGAATTAAGTGGGAGTGGATAATTTTCTCAAGAAATAGTGGGACATTTTTGAATCCCCTTGGAGGAAACCTACTTCAACCTCCACAATTTGAGATGAAATTATGTGAGTGAGTAGTGACTTTGTGTGTGAAAAAGTGATAAAATGTGCCAATTTTTTAATAAATTAGGTGTCACCTTGCAACATGTGGACTTTGTGTGGTCCTTACAAGCCTTGATTACCTATCTTACTAGATGTCATTGGTACAACCTTGCAAAATTTTAAAGTACCTAAAGAAATATCATGTGGACATGTGGGTCCTTACCAATCCTTTAAACTCCCTAATGTGATTTAATCTAAGAAAGATTCAAAAGACTATCCTAGATTGTGTGCATGTGGGAATTTATGGTCCCATTACAATAATATTTAAACTCCCCTAGTGATGTAAACTAAGAAAGTATCTTCAAAAACTATCTTATCTTTGCAACATGTGGGCATGTATGGGCCCTTACAAATTTAATATGTTTTGAAAAGAAACTAAGAGGGGCCCTCAGGGGGATTTTCCCTCTCCTAAATATTTTGTTTAAGGGAGATGAAACCTTCCCTCAATCATTTTTCTAATTCTCAAGATTGCTCCATGGTGCGAGAGAACAGCATACTCAATGATTGAAGTTTGATTTTTGGTCCCAATGCAAGTGTCTATATATGTGATAGAAAATGATTTAAACTTAACTTTTATAATCAAAACAAGCCATTCATGTGGAAAATGAAAGAAAAAGAGGAGAAATATGGTTCTTTTTAACCTCCTAAGTGGCTCTGTTTTGACTAACCCTTCATGTGGAGAGGGAATCTAAGTGTGGTGCATTTACAAATTGCATAACAACAAGACTTTCAAGGCTAGGGGCCTTCAAAAATCACAAAAAACATTTACATTTTCAAGACTCTAGACATATGCGCAGGTTACAGTTTAGACAAAGGTGCATGTGGTGCCAATGCATAGAGAACTGAGGACCTATTAGTGCATTTTCCATAGAATGCGTTGAGAAACATACTGTTTTTGGCGCACAATGCTTGAAAGACGCACCTGTGGGTTGGAAAATCCGTGCATGTTCCTATACGTGTCTGGGAGGAAAAGTTTAAATGAAATTATCCTCTTCCATCTCTGAATTCATCTCTTTGCAAGTAGGGCTAGGCCATTTATGATCCCTGCAAGGAAAATAGGTCAAAAAAAAGTGCTCAAACAACCCAATTAGGGAGGAAATTGATACCTTATCCCCAGTAGGGTCATCAATATGTTGTATCCTTTTCACCACTTGAATAAGAAAAAGAGGGACACTTGCAAGTCCAGTTGTGTCTATTGGATAGGACATAAGTTAGTGCATGAATCAAATGTCTCAATCACATGAAATAAAAAAACAACTAAAATAATAACAACTAAATAAATGAGACTAAAATGCATAAGGAAATTAGAACCAAAATCAATCAAACAATTGACCAATATTCATGCCACCAATGGAGAGATTATATTAGTGGACAAACACCAAAGGAAAAGGGGGACTTGTGGATCCCCTCTTCCTCCAAGGGAGGGTTCTTGAGTCCCCTATGTTATATCTCTTCTTACAAATGGAAAACTATAAAGTGAATGGTGAAGAAATCCAATCTTATTCCCTTAAGAGGTGAGGTGAATAGCTTAATGAGATGATGCTAGTATGCTCCGAGAAGGAAAGAGGGCCCTTGTGGTATAATATAGGCAACATAACAAAAAAATGAGATTCTTGAATTCATAGTGAACCCATGGCCTCCTTTTATAGAAAATATTTGAGGCATTATCCAGTCAGTATTTAGTGTGAACAAGGGGCCCTTTAGGATAGGCTTAGGCCTTTAACTACCCCCCCACTTGGATTGAGCTCAGATTTGAGGGTCAAATCGACTTGGGATGTGAACCAAAAGTGGGTGAGGGGATGAAAAAAACCATAAATGTGATTTTCACAGGAGTGCGCATCTTTTATAGTACATGGTAGAACATGTGCACTCTTTTGGATTTTTTGGCCTGTGCACACTTCCTGTAGTGTTTCTACACATGTCAATTTTATAACTATTTGTATAGTTTGTGCCTTTGGAAATGCTTTTTTAGGGCTACAGGTGAACTAATAGGTGTTTGGAGATGCTGGATTCCTGTAACCATTTGCAGACGAAATTTCAGTGAAAACAGGTATGCTATTGGATGACCATGTTGAGTGAGAACTATGCCTACAACATAATTAGAGACATCAATCTCAATCTTGAACAGTTGTTGTAGATCAGTTAAGGAGAGTAATAGAGATGAGCATAAGAAATGCTTCAGATAATCAAATTCCTCTTGTTGTTCTTTCCCCCATGCAAATGTTTCCTTGCCAAAGCCATTGGTTACTTAGCTGAGGGCCCATGTAGTACGGGAGAATTCCAAAATAAACCTTCAGTAGAAGTTGGAAATTCCCAAGAACATCTAATTCTTGGTTAGCATGGTTAGGGCTGACCAATCACGAATGACTTGGATCTTAGTTGGATCCACATGTACCCCATGCTCATCAACAATGTAGCCCAAGTATTGGACCCTGTTCATGCCAAAGGAGCATTTTTCCAAGTTGGCATATAGCTTGTGTTGTCGTAAAGTTCCCAAAACCCGTTGAATATGTTGTATGTGCTCCTCCCAAGTTTTGTTGAAGATGAGGATGTCATCCAAATATACCACCACAAAAGAGTTGGTGAAGGGTCTCAATACATCATCCAACAATCTCATGAAAGTTGTTGGTGCATTTGTTAAGCCAAAGGGAATGATTATCCATTTGAAGAGACCTTCTTTAGATTTGAAAGTTGTCTTCCATACATTAGTTGGCTCGATGGGAACCAATTGGTAGCCAAACTTTAGGCCAATCTTGCTGAAGAAATTTACCCCCTTGAGTTGGTCAAGAAGCTCATGAATTTAGGGAATTAGGTACCAGATCTGGACTGTGATTTTGTTTAATGCTCTGTAATAAATGCAGATCAACCATGTCTTGTCTTTATTCTACATAGACACAATCGAGCTTCTTTAAGGGGTGGAGCTAGGTCAGATTTTCCCGTTTTGGATTATCTTTTGGATCTGGCATTTGATTTCATCATTTTCCATTAGTGAGTGATGATAGACTAGTCCATTAGGGAATGGTGCATCGGGGGTTATATCAATTAGATTCTTAACTTTATGTAGAGGCTCTGTGTAGAGGTCATGGATGTGGGAGAGAACTTCTACTTACTGTTAGCATGGATAAAAAAGAAGACAAACTTTCTGATATGTGAAATTACCTTACTGCATTGCTTAATAGAGATTAAATAAATAATGGTAAGTGACATCTTTGGTATTCTGTACAATTGTCTACCCAAAGTAATAATAACACTGCGGTGTCTAGAATCATACAAAGCATGTGAATTCCACAAATATGGCTGGCTGAAAATAACATCACAAACTTCAAGAGGAGAAATATCACACAATACCTCATCTTTGAAGGGATTTATGTTTTAGGGAAGAAGACATTGTTGGATGATGTGGAGATCGCATCCTTGGTAAAGCCGACCGATGGTGTAGGGTTGTGGGTGCGGTGTTATTGGAAGGTCCAACCACTAGATGAACTTTGTTGAAATCGGGTTCTTCTCGCTACCGTTATCGACAATTAAATGCATTGGAGTCCTCTTTACCCACATCTGTGAGTGAAATAGGCGTTCCCATTCCTTTGGTTCTTCTGGTTCGCTTGGTTGGAATTTGGCGGTGGTGACATTAGCACTAGGTTCGACATCGATGATCCACTTCCAACTTTCTGGATTTGATTTGGAGTCAGAATATGTCGCTGACTCCAAAGATTTCATCTTGGCCACCAGTGACTTCTATGAGCGATATTCTGCATTGTTGTGCCAAGGGGTTTTATGGTATTCATACCATTTTCCCATGTCATTCTTTGACTTCTAATTACCCTTATTGGGTTGCATATTGGACTAGTTTTCCTAAGAGTGGACATCTTTTCTCTATCCCTTGTTTTATGGGTTGGGGTCAACTTTTCCCTTCTTCAGCTGTGAGGAGTTTGCAGATCCAAACTCTCGCCTCTTCTTCTTAAATTAATGATGCGATGTACAAAAAATCCATTTCTGTTTGAATGTATCTGTGTAGACAACCACAGTATTTGAGCACCAGTTGTTGTTCAGAGTCTTTGATACCAAATTTGATGTGCATGAGTGTGTAAAATATTGGTGAAATCTAGTACTGTATATTCCCTTTCTTAATGTAGTGTGGTCCATCTTATGTACTGGTCCTCATAGCTTCCAACAGGGTAGTACTATTGTTTAATGGAATCCTTGAAGGAATCCCATGTGGGGGTGACTGAAAATATTCTAGATTCATCTATGTCTCTTTTCTCAAAGTAACTGTCCCACTAGTCCTTAACATAGGTGATGACCTTAAGGAGTGCAAAAGTAATATTTTCCCTGTTGGAAAAATTGTGGACCGAAAAATACCCTTCAAGTAGATTCAACCATTTATCTACAACATTTGCATCTATCAGTCCTTCAAATAATGGAATATCAAAATTACTTGTACCTTTAAGGGGGTTGCATGGTTTCTTAATGGAGATGTGTCTCCTATGGGCAGTCAACGAAGGATCTGTGCAAATTTTTCCATCATTTTGTTCTTTTTTGTTCAAGGGATTCCTTGAGAAACATTTTAAAAGGATATCCTACTCCATCATCTTTATTCTCACCCCCCATGGGTTGTTTTCGGGCTCAACATGGCCAATATTTCAAAGGATTGATTGGTTCAAGTCCCAACTTCTAGTACCCAAATCTTTTCGGGGACATTCATGAAGAAAAATAAATGGAGAGAACATCGCTCTAATACCATTGATCGATATTTATGAGAGGAATGAAAGTAATAATAGATTTAATACAATAACATAAATATATATAGAACAACAAAAGATATCCAATGAACAATAACTTCTATTGAATAAATAAAATATGTTGAAATTGTAAAACTACAGAACTGAAAATAACTTGCTCGAATGGTGGTAGTTATCTCTGAGAAGACATGTGGCTGCTATGTGCATTTTACTAAATAGAATGATTACAATGAGGCTCCATAGAAATTTTAAACATTACTCATGAATGCCAAAACCCTAGACATCCAAAAACCTAACCGTAAGAGATGAAACACCAAAAGTTATGTGGGCCCTGATGGGTAAGTTGGTACCTCAACTTCCCGGGGTCGTAAATTTTGCATACGAAATTTATTTTAGGCACGTTTGGAAATGTATTTTTGATAAATACACATTATTCCATAAAAAATAAACTTTGTCAACAATTTGACTTTGACAAGCCAAAAAAACCACTTTTTAGAGCCCCAAAATGGCCCTGGAAGTACAAAAAGATGTACTGACATGAAAAATTCCAAAATATTCTAGTTGGATTAGGTGTGAATCCACCAATATCCACCTAGAATATTTGTAGGGATTCATATGTCCCTAAAAGTGTAGAAACCATAATTACAAAGAATTATAGAAGAACATGTTGAACTAACAACTCTCAAGAGGATTCAATTGGAATAGGTGGGTGGCCACCAATATCCACCTGGATCAAGGGAACTAAAATCCTCTTTACCTCTACTGTTATAATTCACCTTAGACTCCCTTGTGGGAATATGTTATTTCAGTTCAACCTCAGACATAGTGAAAATTCATTTTTTTCTTGAAATGGGCTCAATGTAGTACACTCAACTCCATGTTGAGTCACATTAATACAATTCTCACTCTTGATAAACTATACATTTTGAATTTCTTTAGACCTGAATTATATTTACCATCTTTTAATAACTCGTATACCATTTATTATCCATCCTATTCACCTTACCAGGTCTAATTTCTCAACAAGGTACCCCTTTCACCATAATTATTCTTGTTATGAATGCATAAGCACACTACCATTAAAACCAACATACAACATTATAGTAACAATAATATAAACATGCATAAGAACATATAAATCATAAATAACATATGTAAACAAGATAAAACATAACATTAATCACACAAAACCATATTCAAAACATTTATCTTGTGTAAATAGTGTTAAGAATAGGATCGTGGAAAAATAAAATAAAACAAATCAGAATGAATGTGGAAAAAGAACATGAAATAACACAATACAAGAGACACATACGTGGTTCACCCAATACGGGCTATGTACATGAAGAAATAGTCAATCCTTCCTTTATTCTGTCCATCAAAATGAAGGGATCACACTGTTAAGAGGAAAATCACTTTATGACATGGGGTAAACCACAACAGACCGAATGACTGCATAAATAAACTCTAATATCAAGTATGCTACATAAACAAAAATGCTAACAAATCAAGATAAAGAGCCTACCTCGTCTAGAAGTTCGATGAAGACCACCGTTGAGAAATCAACTCAAAGGTTTAATGCCTGTAAATTTTCCTTAACAACCAATATACACAAGCATATGGTGATAATATATATTGTTAGCACATATAATAGTATAATCCATCAACATTCATAACAAATATGGCCATGGAATAACAATTAAAATATTTGCAAGATATTAATTTGACGAGAAAATAGTATTTCTATTAAAATAAGATCAACATAAGTATACAAGTGACAAAATTGTGTGTCAGCATGTCTCAAAACTGAAAAACTAAGTGTTACACATTATTTTCGTCATCCCTATGATCATTAATGATGTAGACCTATCTGTTGCCTTCAGAGGGGTCAGTGGCATGAGTTCCTAAAGAGAGAAGAGAGAAGAACTTTTCCTGAGAAAAGAAGTTGCATTTTCCTATGTAAAAACCTTATAAAAAGGGATGTTCGCAGGTTACTATATAGGCAGGGTGCGAGAATGACCCATTCTCGCAGGTTGCACTATAGCCAGGGTGTGAGGTGTTCGCAGGTTGTTCTATAGCTAGGGTGCGAGAATTCCAGCACGTGGGAAAACTGAGCATTTTCTCGAATCTTCTAGAAGGAGAAGCTTCTATGGTGAGGTGGCATCCAAATGGTTTGGATCTTACTCGCTTTCATGATTTAGTGGGATC
>SNQJ01S0038703.1:67207-88112 GCA_010110895.2 Picea sitchensis
CAGGGGGGATCCGGAATACCACTATGCCCCCGAAAAACCTGCTTTCACACCTTTTCGACTAGTCTTCTTCTGAGGCCAATTCTGGGAAAATGAAAATGAATTTTTAAAAACTGAGAGAGGTTTTTCTCCGTAACAGCCTGCAAAACAAAAACCTCTCTCAAGTTTTTCACAAGTTCCATGAGAATGGAGAATAGAAGCTATCTTTCAGCCTCATTTTTCAGATTTTTGGTTTTTTTGTTACAGTCTCGATCTTGCAGGAGCTATTACGACGAGCTGGAGGAAAATTTGGAGAAACCAAAGGAGGTTTTTGTCCAGAACATGCCCATATACAATAATTTCCTTCATTTTTTTCCTAGGTGTCAGTGTTGAAGAGATACAAACGTGTGTTCGGACCCCCTTTTCATAGAAAACTGGCCTGACTTTCATGGCAGACAGTTCAGGATTTTTGGGGATTTGTGGCTATTTCTGGATGAGGTGGTTGAATCCAAATTCCAAAAATTATGGGGAGATCTATACTATTTATTCATAGGATTTTAATGTAAAAAAGGTTGATCAGTCGAGGACCATGATTTAAATTTTGTAAAACAGCTCACTGAGCTTTCTGTGTTTTTCATCAATTCAATTATACAGTGCTATGTTGCAGGATTCTTGTGACTATTTCGACTAGTGAAGTGCATCCCTCTGTGTGAATTTGTTTCTCTGTTATCGTATTTAATGTCTTCCTCTGAATTATTCCAAGAAGATTAAGAACAGAATTGGTTTTAATGCACCCTCTGTCTCTCGCTTGGTATAGTTTTTTATGTTTTCCACTGAAGATTAAACTCAGAATCCTTAGTTTATCTGTGTTTAATTGGATTTCTTGACCTGTTTTCGTCTCACCCATTTGATTTAAATTAAAGGATCTAGTGAGTAGTCTACCTTGCCTTGCAAATATTAGCTTGTTGACATGGATTTTTGATCGTTCGTTGCAGTGACTCCATAGCCCATGGTTTCTTTTCTCTGCCCATACCCAATTCCTAAAAACAAATCCTATGTTCTATGTAACTAGCCTAATTAGTTAACATTCATTAGTATTCAACACTTATTCACATCGCAAGAAAAAACCCTAATTACAGAACAATGCAATATTCAACAAGATCTAACACATCCAAGCACTAAGCACATAGAAATAGATCAGATATAGAATTCATTCACAACATAATCACTAAGCTACTATCATCATATGCATATAACATAAATATTATATCACTAAGAATAAATCACATTAATAACATATCAATCATAATGCACAAAGAAACCACAACACAGGATATATGTGGTTCACCCCAATGTGGGGCTATGTCCACCAACTCTTTTTCTTCTTTATTGTCTTCTATCAATATCGATACATGCATAGAGCCATAAAACCCACTCTGCATAGGACAGGAGATCTATGTGCACCTTGCCAGATCCTCCTTCCTTGATCTAGGTTACAACACAAAGCCTTATTAGAATCACTTGCACCTAGCTCTACAATTTTTCAACACACAGTATGCACAAAGCATTCACAACTCTTCACACTTATCACAACACATATATGTCCCTTACATCATTTGCACTAAGCATCTCTCTTTCCTCCTACTTACATCACCTATATTTCTATTTATACATTACAAAATGGTCCTAACATGGGTAAAACCCATGGGCCGACATCCCATACCCATACATAACCCCTAAACACAAAAATCCCTAAAAAGGGGCTGAGATCCCATGATCTCCACTTTGCCTTGTGCTCCACCTTCGACCAACCTGTCAAAGTCCCAAAAGTGGTCAAACATGACCAAGGTTCTCCAAAACTTGGTGAAGGGCCAATAGGCCCCCAAAATTCACCCATGACTCATCCCAAGTCACTCTAATCTAGGTAGATCTTCCTCGAAGGTCTCAAGCTTGGATCGAGCCGCTTCAACCTGCTACTTCTCCAGGGCCTCCTTCTCAGAGAAATCCTGAATAACCTTCTCCATCATAGGTCCTTCCAAGCGTTGTTCTACTGTAGTGACCATTTTTTCCAGTTCTACACCTCATCCTTCAATCTCCTAAAAACATGTGCAAGCTTCATCCTGCACTGGCTAGAGCCTCTAGGTCACTTCCATGACTTTACTCTGTATGGCATGGACCTGTTGCTGAATCATGCATTGTTTTTGGGCCTTTTTCATCCTCTCAACCGCTGACAGTGGATTCAACTACGCTTACACTAATGTTGCTTACTTCTTTTCTTTTTCGAGTTGTGACTCCAATCTCCTTAGTTCAGGGTCCTCTGCAAGGCACTCGTAAGTATGCGTACTTCAACTGTTGAGTAGTTTTCATTCCAAGGACAATGCCTTGATTCTCTGGACTGTGCTTCGGGTAGTTTCTTCTCTTTGATCTCGCACTTACTGTGGAGTTCTTGGAACTGCTTGTAACTCTATTTCTGCTACTCTCTATTGGAGTTGTTTAATGGCTTCAACAAGCTTCGCCACTTGACTCTCCACTGGGTCTTCTTCCATCTATTCTAAGTCTGTCACAGAGAAAAGTGCTCTAGTGATTACTTCTTTAACTCCAATATTCTCCACGAGAAGTTGTTCTTTCTCCTTCTGGATTTGTGCTCTATCTTCTGCGAACTTCACTTAGAGATCATGTTTTTCCTGCTATGCAACCTGACGTTTCTCTATGGATTCCTCCTTTTCTTGTTTCAGGGCCTCTATGGCCTATTCCTTTTCTTCCTGGACATGGAAAAGGTGAGCTTCGATCGCATCTGTTATTCTACGTAGTTGGGTAGGCTCATCTCCCAACTTAATTCCTTTAGATGTCGGAGGTGCAGTAGACATTGTGCGGTTCGAGTAGAGGGCTTGTTGTACCCCTTTCAATTCTTCCTCAATCCTATCATAAATGGTCTCCTTTTTTTCTTCGTTGCACTATAAAATATATTCTGAGCTATCTTCTACAACGGTGATGATGAGGTTGATGTCATTAATCCTAAGAATAGTATCTAACTTGGGCTTACTAGCTTTTGACTTCTTTTGCAAAGAAGGTTTCATGGGGGACCCCTTTCTTATCTTGGATGCCTTAGCCTCATTAATGGGATCCCTAGGTGGTGTTAATTCACCCTGCTTCTGCTTGTCTTCTTCCCCTTTGTCCTCTTCTTTGTCTATTTCATCATCGCCTCCCTCTCCAGGTGAATCTAAAGCAGTCTCTACTTATGCATTGTTCAACTCATGTCCCTCTTCTTTCTTCTTCCTTCTGTTATTTCCTAGTGCATCATACTCTTCACGAGTGACCACAGAAATTTCAATGAGTTTGGAGTCAGACAGGTCTACCTATTCGATTGGTATAAGAAGCTATGTAGGCCATTCCTTAGTTATTTCTTCCATTTCCTCCTTGGTGAGATTATAGTAGGATTGGATCTCTTCTTTATGTTCATCTCCACGTGCAGTGATATAAATAAAATTTCTATCTACATGAAACTTTGCAATGGGCCTAAACCTGTGAAGGGTATTCGACGTCATGCGAGGGAAATACTCAATATCCCTCTTCAACTGTAAGTAATAGGCGTGGAACACAACATTTGACTGCCATTGTTTTCACATGTCGCTCAAATACTAGAGCATACTGAACTTCGCAGATAGTTGTTCAGACAACTCAATCTCATGGAAGGTCACTCCTTTTAGCATCTCCCAAGCAATGAAGGCGATGAGGATCAAAAACCAATTGAAATGGAACTCATAGCCCTAATCTTGAGCTTTGCGACATTCTTTCTCTAACCAGTTGACGAGGTATCTTGCCCAGTTCATTTGTATCCCTTCAATGTATTTTCCCATGAGGTCGACAACGAACCATGTGACCTGCGTGGATCTATTCTTCCTAACTAGATTACCAACGATCAACTAGCAAGCTAGGCACACTGCACCATTCTAGACAGAAGTTACCTTGTATCCCCACTTCCCCTTTTCTACATTGCCATAGGTATCTTTTATTCTCTGTGCCAGGGCACGATCTGCAACCTTCCCTAGATAAAACTCTTATGGGTTTGGTCTTTGCATGCTTAATCTAGTGATCTGATGGATCAACATTGGATCTACAGTGATGTGTCTATCCAGCCACAAATATCTGCCATGGAAGCATAACAACAGGAGCTTAATGCACATGTTAACCTTCTGATTCCTTCCAAAGTGTGGTATCTTCATTACGTTTAGGATGGTGGACGTTGTGATGTCCATGGTCCACGGTTGGGGGATGATCTTCAACTTCTTCCCCTTTGTCTTGGTAAAATAGTTATGAGGGGCAAGTATGCCATAGTTCTTTCAGTTGTGAAGTTATAGTCGCTGATATTCAATGTTAGAATCCTCTCCAACTATGCTTTGATTATGCGTATCCCCTTCAGGAGGTACACAATAATCAAGGTGTATTTGAAGTCCCTCGGGACACTATCATGACTCACCGCGCTAGCCAAAGGAGGGATGCAATTGGGCAGGATTGATGGAATGAGCTTTGCATTCACTAAATCGTCATGATGCTTGGTTCATTTCTCTATCACAACTCGGGATGGCCCAGATCCAAGAGAAATCGATGGGGATTCTTGCACTCCTCTCGTCAATGAATCTTGAACTCCTATGGACATGACCTTCTCAGCCATGAGGTCTATGAGGATCTCTTCAATGGATTTCTCTACTGCACTGAAGTCACCCGACATGCACACTCGATATCAAGTCTCTCAGGTTGGTGATCAAACGCTCATTGTAACAAAACAGTTGGAGAGGTCTCAATAGGCACACCACGATGACAATGAATTCTATGCAGGCTCATATACTCACAATTTGCAAAATTGTTCTCGGTGCAATGTTCGATGGGATAAATAGACAATGTCGTAATGTGTTCCTCCAATGGACAAGAGAGACTCCATCAATGTGATTCCATATATTAGGGCACAATATCAATGGTCAATGGGGATCTTTCTGGCTATAACTGCATTTCTAGACATTTTGGAGTGTTGGTCTAACGGTCGGGATGCCTCCAATGGTCATACTACTTCGGCATGACAAATTCCCAAACTGTGCTTCTCCACTATTCCGACAGAGTTCAAATTATGTAATCCTTCCCTCCGCGAAGTCCTCTCTAGAACTTCCTACAATTTTTATAACCTTGCTTTCTTCTTGTTGAGATTTCTATCTTTCTTTCCTATGATTTGAGTCACTGGGTTTCTCTTTCCATTATTGTTATTATCTTTTCTCAACATAGTAACTTTGCGTTGTTGATGGTATTTCATAGGTTTTGAAGGTAATACTTCTTATTTTTCATGAGTAGGTGCTCTAATCTCTTGCATGGATAGGTTTATTAATCCTTCTTGCGTTCTTTCAACTTAGACAACTAGGTATCTATCTATTAGTAGCTTCGACCTGTCGTCATTCTCTTCTATTAAGTGCTCTATTCTTCTAGCCATGAAATCCCTTAGTTCTTTCTTTTTCTATTCTAGATCTTCCTCTTCCTGTTTCCTTCGTATCTAATCTTTCTCAATCCTATTTTTCCCTAGCAAGATAGAAAACAGGGCACTGTTCTCAACAAACTTAACAACCTCAAATTCTTCCTCTCTCGAAGTTCCATGAGCACTCATAAGTATCTTGGTAATTCTTCCACATAGGGTTATCAATTTTCCTTTAAACAATCCTATTCCTCCCAATGAAGGAACCATAGTTGGCTTTCCCAAAATTTCCCAATTTCTCTCTGTCATAACATTCACCTGTGTCTCCTCATCCAAAACATAGTCTATGTCAAAGTCTCATATTCTTGTTTCTATACACTCATTTTCTTTTAAGATCTCTGATAAGTTGATGTCTTTGTGATCATTCAAGGTTTCTTTCATCTGTAGTAATATAGTCTCTGATTCTTTCTGGGGTTATATCCTATCCTTAGTCTCTTGGCCTATCTCATGGTTTTCTTGTCTCATATTCATCTTTTCAACTTTAGTAATCATTCTAGGGAAATCCAGAACTTCATGGTCCATAAATTTACAACAAAGACAACTAGGACCTCTACCAGGACATTCCTTAGCAAGATGTCCTAGTATTCTGCAACTATAACAAAGATATAATCCTCTCTTTCTTTTAAATGACCCCCAACCTCTCCTGTACTGCGCATTGGGATCATAGTAACTAAACTGCAACAAATTCTTTCTAGGATCCTTCATCCATTTGCTAGTCCAAAATTCCTTTCTATGCATAGGAATAACATATCTTTCATTACTTTTCTCAGATCTATTCATATCAAATCTTGTTTTTTCTAGTTGTGCCCTAGCTTTCAGACTAGGATGAAATCTATCAAGCATTCCTAGATCCATTATTAAGAAGAAATTTTTTTCACTTATGTTACCTTTCCTAGAGCACAAATCTTTAATATCTTACCTCTTTTCTTTAGATCCGATTCCTTTCTTATCACAGAGCTTCGCAATTCAAGTAGAATACTGCGCAATAAAGAAATAGATCTACGCATAAAGCTTTCTCTTTTCTTTAGTTCCCAGCAATCAAAGTTTCAGGTCTCGGCAGCAGAACCATTTTTTGGCATAGGGGAAAACCCAAGGTTCAATGCTTCAACAATGCATCAACAAAACTCTAACTATCAAACCTTTCGACAACACCTGCGAAGTAGATGAAGTCTCACCCGATGTAGAGGCAGGGGTGGTTGTAGGAATCAAGTGTCTACAACCTAGCTGGGACATAGATCTATGATCACAATACTTAACAAGGCACTTAGTAGTTAACATTCATTAGTATTCAACACTTATTCACATCATAGGAATGAACCCTAATTACAAAACAACGCAATATTCAACAAGATCTAACACATCCATGCACTAAGCACATAGAAATAGATCAGATCTATCATTCATTCATGGAATAAGAACTAAGCTACTATTATCATATGCATCTAACATACATATTATAGCACTAAGCATAAATCACATCAATAGCATATCAATCATAATGCACAAAGAAACCACAACACAGGATATACGTGGTTCACCTCAATGTGGGGCTACGTCCACCAACTCTTCTTCTTATCTATTGTCTTCTGTCAATCTCGGTACATGGACATAGCAATAAAACCCACTCCACATAGGACAAGAGATCTGTGTGCACCTTGCCAGATCCTCCTTCCCTGAGCTAGGTTACAACACAAAGCCTTATTACAATCACTTGCACTCAGCTCTGCAAGTTCTCAACACACAGTATGCATGAAGCGTTCATAACCATTCACACTTAACACAACACATATATTTCCATTACATCATTTTCATTTAGCATCTCTTTTTCCTCCTACTTACATCGCCTATATTTCTATTTATACATTACAAAATGGGCCTAATATGGGTAAAACCCATGGGCTAACATCCCATACCTGTTACATAACCCCTAAACCGAAAATCCCTAAAAAGGGGTCGAGATCCCGCGATCTCCACTTTGCCTTGCGCTCTGCCTTTGACCAGCCTATCAAAGTCCCAAAAGTGGTCAAACATGACCAAGGTTCTCCAAAACTTGGTCAAGGGCCAATAGAGGATGATCAACTCAAAACTACTTTTACCACCCCTTCAAGAACCTGTAAGTATTTATAAATTCCTTTTGGACTCACCAACGCAGGGGATACATTTTAGCAATCCATGGACTATGCCTTCAAAGATATAATAGGAAATATCATAGAGATCTATGAAGATGATTTGAATTCCATTTCTAAAACAAGAGGACAACATATTCAACACTTAAGAACTATCTTCCAAATATGTAGGGAATATGGCATTTCTCTCAACCCTAACAAATTAATTTTTGGCATTGACAAGGGTAAGTTGTTGGGACACATCAGTTCTAAATATGGAATCCTGATAGATCCTACCACAATTGAAGCTATCCAAAAAATGCCTCTCTCTAAAGATAAGAAAGCCTTGCTATCCTTCTTCATCCAGATTAACTTTATCAAAAGATTCATCCCAAACTTTACCAAAATCGTTAAACCTCTTAAAAATTTACTAAAAAGGGACACACGTTTTGAGTGGTAAAGTCAAGGTGGGTTGACTTTCAAATGTATTAAGGAGGCAATAAGTTTCGCACCTATGTTAGTTATTTTGAAATTCTCCAAGGACTTCACCATTTTCTCCTTTTCTTCGAAAGATACCATTGTAGGTGTGTTGTTACAAAAGAATGATCAAGGTGATGAACAACCAATAGCTTTCATGAGAAATAATCGTATGGACTCAGAAATGAATTACACCATTAGAGAAAAACAATATTACACTCTATTTAAGTCTCTCAAACACTTTCTAACCTATGTGGGATACAACAAGATCAAGGCCTTTGTTCCCTACCCTGCTGTAAATGATGTTTTATCACAACAAGATTGTGTTGGTTGAAGGGGAAAGTGGGTGTCACAAATACAGGAATATGATTTGGAAATCAAGACAAATAACATAATTAAAGGAAAAAAGATGGAAAAAATGATGACAGAAAGAAATCAAGAGGCCATTGAGGTAGGACAAAAGGATCAATTCAAAATCATCGTAAGAGAGATTGAAAACAATGAATGGTATTCAAACATCATTTATTACTCAAAAAACCTCAAATGCCCTAATCACTTCGTGGAACATAAAAGAAGATCTTGGAGACTAAAATCCATGAAGTATTTCCTAACAGAACATGGTATCGAGAAGAGAAACCCATATGAGGTAATCCTTATGTGTGTTGATAAAGAAGAAGTTGATAAGTTAGCCACAAAACTCCATGCAGGACATTGGGGAGGCCATTTTGTAGCATGAACCACGACCCATAATATTTTAAGAGCGGGGTATTATTGGCCTACTATTTTCTCTGACACACATTTATATGTTAGATATTTTCATCTGTGTCACTTTTTTACCGGAAAGAAGCGCCTCCTTTCCCTTCCCCTTAAACCAATCATTGTAGAATCTCCCTTTCAACAATGGGGATTGGATTTCATCAGTGAATTCAAAGAAAATTCTAGTAACTGATACCGATGTATTTTTATCTCCACTAACTACTTCACCATATGGGTGGAACCTATCCCAAACAAGAAAGCAATGGAAGAAGTCATGATGAAATTCTTCGAGGAAAAGATTATTACTAGATTTTGTGTCCCTGTTAAGATAACCACTGACAATTCCAAATGCTTTAGCTCAATGGTGCTCAATGATTTTTGTTTCAAGTATGGGATTGTTTTATCACACTCTTAAAATTATTATCCTCAAGGGAATGGATTGGTAGAATCCATCAACAAAACAATCATGAACATTGTGAAAAAGATTGTTTGGGAGAGAAAGAAGAGTTGGTATAGCAAGATCAAGTATGCCTTGTAGGTCGACCGCACAACCACCAAGACTTCCACCGGAAAGAATTCTTTTGAGTTGGTGTATGGATTTAAGGCTCGCTTTCCTATAAATATCCAAATTATAGTGCTACAAATAGCCCAAGAATTCAGTACATATAAGGAAACATTGCAGGGGAGAATTAATTATCTTGTAGAATTGGATGAGACTCAAAGTATGGCCTTCAATCAAATGGAAAAGAATCAGTAAAAAATAAAAGGAACTTTTTATTAAAAGGAAAGAAAAAAAGACTTCAAGGAATGGGATAAAGTTCTAATGTGGGAAAAAATAAGAGAAAAAACAAGAATGCATCAAACGTTGAACAGACTTTGGCTAGGCCCCTACAAAATAGAGGAAGTGTCCGGACTAGACTCTTTCTACTTATCCATGACACATGAGAGGAGGATGGCACTACTAGTAAATGGATCTCTCTGCAAACATTATTTCCAGGGTGGCACATAATTTCTTCAGGGCTCGTGCCCCATATAAGTAGGTAAGTAATTTGATTTCTCATACTAGTTTAGATGCATTTCATTTTCATTTTTCTCTACTTGCATATTGATTTCATGCTTAGCCTAGAATTTATTTAAAAAATGTCAAAATTTTATTTCCTATCTTAGTTAGTTTGAATTTTTATCATATGAGAACAATGATGAGTAGGCCATTCTGCACTTGACATTTTGATCTTTCCTTGCAGGAACAACTCTACCAGGATATGTTGTGGTTCTCATG
Source organism: Picea sitchensis (assembly GCA_010110895.2). NCBI lineage: Eukaryota > Viridiplantae > Streptophyta > Pinopsida > Pinales > Pinaceae > Picea > Picea sitchensis. The sequence continues at coordinate 77,316 of SNQJ01S0038703.1, forward strand.
CACTCTATGGTGAGCACATGTCCCCAAGTAGGAGCCAGATGTTATCCCCATTTTTTTTATAACTAAGGAGATGATGTCTTGAAGTCCTCAGGTTGAATATATGGAGTGTCGAGAGACTACATGACCATTAGTTCCCTTTTCACAGATGAAAAACCACTCACCACCACATATGGTCACAGGTTTACAAATGGCATCCACCACACCAGTTGACTTCCGGAAGACAGTGGAACTTGCTCCATGAGGTACAAGTCAATATTATGGTGAGCATAATTTAAATATCTAAGACATTTTATTATGTTGTATCTTATATTAATATAGATTTCATGATATGTGCTTGGACATTATTCCTTTTTCCCTGCTTCAACCTTGGTGGTTGACATTGTTCCTTAGTAAGTGGTCTTCTTTGGGAATATATTTTTGTACTGGGAACTCCCTTAATGAGCCATTGTACCTTTATCGACCATACTTAACACTTTCCATCATTATTCCCCTCCATTTACTTATCTCTTGGGATTTTAGGGTGTATTGACCCAAGAAGGGGTTGTCCCTCATTCTATGGGAAGAAGGGGCTAAAGGCGCAGAGGGGTTGGTGTTGGGTAAAAGATAAAATCCTTATATAAACCTTCCATATGCTTCTCCCAGGGATCACCCAAGAAAGCAATGAAACACTTATCTTTGAATAAAATGGGACCCACAATATAATAAAAATTGCTTAAAAGGTTAGTTGAAGGATAGGAGGTCTCATCATGAGCCGACCTATCATGTCCATGGATATCTAGTGTCATGACATTTTCATCATCTTGTCACCAAACCAGGGCAGTGACTCTTAGTTGCATGGCTGAGAGAAAGGGGGTCTCATCATGAGCCATCCTTCTCATTTCCATTAGGTATTTTTGGGTGAAATTTCCACCATGTGGTTACCACACCAAGGCAATGACTTTCAATCTCTCCTTATGGTATTATGAAAGAAAATATAAAGAAAGAAAGATAAAAGGAAAATTATGGGATTGGAAAAAGTGCATTGCGGATGAAGGTACCACACACCCTCTACAAAGGAACCCATGAATGAGACATTATAGCCCCTATTATGTCATGATCCCTATGCCCATTGAGTCTTTACGCCTTCCAACTCATACACTTTACATGTATTAGAGAGGGACCTCTTGGAAGTTCTCCTTGACCTAGGGAAAGATTGATCTAGATTATTTCCGACACAAAATGAGAGAAGAGATATAATAAAGAAATGTCAAAAGATATCTCAGATATCTAGTACTATAACATAAATGTATCAAATATGCAACTATAAACACATATATACAATAATACACAATTTTCTATTAATGAGCGAAAATGTACAAAAACTGTAAAAATACAGAGTGAAAGACTCGCTAGAATGGTGTCAACTTATCTCTGAGAAGAGATGTGATGGATACTCGCATTCACAAGAAGATAATTGTTGCAATGAGGCTCAAAAGGCCTATTTAACATAAGTAAAAGCCAAAACCCTAACCCCATAAGATGAAAATCCAAAAGGTTTGTGCACCTCGATGGGGGTAGTTGATACGTCAACTTTTCAAGGGTGTAAATTTTTCATACGATCTTCATTTGGGACGATCGATACACTTTTGGAAATTTCTAACCGATAAGAAAGATTTTTGACTAGCCATGGTTAATGGTTAGTGCCTTAGGCAATCACCTGGGCCACAAATGCCCAAAAAACGTCATTTAGGGCCTCAAAATGGCCACGAAAGTTTGGAACCCAAAAAACTACCGAACAAATGCCAAGATGGAAAAATGTTTTTTGAGCATGTGGAATAGGTGGGTGGTCACCGATATCCACTTGGATAAATCCTCCCTCCTTAGGAAGAAATTTTATCCATTGCGTTGAATTATCAGGGGAGAGAGGGAAGCGTTTGTTGAATCTGAATCCTGGTGAGTTGCTTGCCTTGCTAGAGACGTCATTTTTCTCAGTTTGTGGAATGTTTCTACGAAACTATGGCTAGAAGGTTTGGAAATTTTTAGCTAGACTGGATACATGAGATGACTCTGTGCAAAAGGAATCCTTGTGCTTTGATTCAATATTGTTTACCTTCTTCTACTGGACAGAAGGTGCTTGGACCGAGGCTACAGTGGTTGCAATGTTCTTTTGTTCACATTTTGAATAGATTGTGAAGAAGATGAATTTGGTAGTATGAGATACTACCTTGTGTAACTGTTTAGGTGGGACAATAGTCAAAACTACATATGGTATTCTGTAGAGATGAACCCTTAGAGAAACAATGACATTTCAAGGTTGAGACTCTTAAACATCGTGATGTTTCCACATATATGGCTGGTCCAAGAGAACATCGCGGAGATCCAGAGGGGAAACACCACATAATACCTCATTCTTGAAGGGTAGGATGTCGTATGACAATCAACACTACTGGGTGACACAAATATATCGTCCCTGGCGAAGCCACCTAATGTTGTATGGTTGTGGGTGTGGTGTTGTGGACAATCCCAATTATTTAACGACCTATGCTAAGATGAGGTTCTTTTGGATTCCTCTATCAACAATAAAATGAAGTGGGGTCCCCTTCACCCACATCTGTGAATGAAAAACTCTTCAAGATCTGTTGGTTCTTTTGGTTGAATTTCTATGGTCGCGACAATAACAGTGGGGTCTATGTCGATCATCTATCTTTTACCATTATTTTTAGAATCATATTCTGAATCAGGGTTTGGCTCCTTGTCTTTGATATCGACCACCAATGACTATTTTGAGCGACATTCATCATTGTTTTGCAAGGGGATTTTGTGGAAATCACACCATTTTCCAGTGTCTTTCTTCATCTTCCCGTGACCCTTTTTTTGCTATAGCTTAGACTGGTTTTTAGGAAGATGTTTTTTAGGCTCATCTTTCTCATACTTTGGTTTTTGTGGATTTGTAGATCCAAACTCTCGTTTGTTCAAGTGCCTAAATTTCTGCTCAATTTTAACAACATATCGATATGCAACACCGAGTGATGAGATATCCAGAAAATCCATTTCAATTTGTATGTATATGTGTAGATCCCCGCGGTATTTTAGAACCAAATGTCGCTCGGAGTCTTTAATACCCAGTTTGGTGTGTAAGGTATGGAAGGAATTGTTGAACTCTAAAACTTCTTTGCCCCTCTCTTGTCGTAGTGTGGTCCATCTCATGTACTAGTCTTCATAGTTTCCAACATGGTAATTATGTTCCTTGATCGCATCCACAAAAAAATCCCAATTGGGATTGGCCCCATATGTTCTGGACTCCTATGTCGAAATTTTCTCCCAGTAAGTTCCCCACCAATGTTTGACATGGGGGAGATCCTTAAGGAGTGTGGAGGTGATCTTTTCCCTATCAAAAAAATGGTGAATAGAGAAATAACCTTCTAGCAGATTTAACCATTTGTCTAGGGCATCCACATCTATTTGATATTCAAATATGGGAATATCAAAATTAACCTGTACCTTGAAAGGAGAGGTTCCTCCAAAGTGGTTGCTTGATGAATAGATGCTTTTCTTTATCGACAGGCATTGAAGGATGTGGGAAAAATTCTCCATCATTTCATCCCTTTGTCGCGTGAGAGCTTGCTCAAGAAACATATTAATATAATCATTTTCTCCCTCATTTTTGTTTTCTTCCACCATGGAGGGTTTCTTAGGTGTGTGAAAGAGATTTTCCTCAAGAGAGACAAGCTCGATACCCAACTTGCTATACTCAGATCTCGTCGGGGACATGCACTAAAAAAGGATCAAGAGAAGCCTACTCTAATACCATTGTTCCAGATTATTTTCAGCACAAAATGAGAGCAGAGATATAATAAAGAAATGTACAGAGATATATCAGATATCTAATAATATAACATAAATTTATGAGATATGCAACCATAAACATAGAGATATAGTAATACACAATTTTCTATTAATGAGTGAAAATGTACAAAGACTCTAAAAATCCAGAGTGAAAGACTCACTAGAATGGTGGAAACTTATCTTTGAGAAGAGATGTGATGGCTACTCGCATTCACAAGAAGATGATTGTTTCAATAAGGTTGCAAAGGCCTTTTTAACATAAGTAAAATCCAAAACCCTAACCCCGGAAGATGAAAATCCAAAAGGTCTGTGGGTCCCGATGGGGGTAGTTGATACGTCAACTTCCTAGGGGCATAACTTTTGCATACGATCTCGATTTGGGGCACTTGATACACCATTGGAAAGGTCTAACCAAGAAGAAATATTTTTCGACTAGCCCAAGTCAAGGGTTGGTGCTTGTAATAGTCACCTGAGCCCCAAATCCACAAAAAACATCGTTTAGGGCCTCAAAACGGCCTTGGAAGTTTGGAACTCGAAAAATTGTCGAAAACCTGCCAAGATTGAAAACTATTTTTTGAGCCCGTGGAATAGGTGGGTGGTCACTGATATCCATCTAGATCAAATATATACCCAATATAACACCTTTTCAACCCTCCCAGACTTAATCTTGACAAATTGCATAATGTATTTTAGTTGTTAATTGTTTGATATGGTGATCTTTGATGCACATGTTTGGATGCCTTATTTATTGATTGAATTAACTGACCATGATGTTATGACTTGATATCCTTGGAGGGTGTCTTCATTTGTCTTTGCAGGATGTAGACGATGGACAATTTTGGGAGAGAAAGCCTAGCTTGGGCTTCCATGGGACTACAAGACCACATGTTGGATGTCAAGGGCCTTCATACAAGATGAGAGAGATAAAAATTATATGGCCTTGATGATAACATGGACGACCTAACCCACTCGCTACATGCCAAATGACTTTCCCAGGTGGGGAAAAACATTCCACTTTTGATCTTGATGTCATGAACTTGGGGGCTAGGGCATGGTGGTGAGGTGCTACTCTTTGACACATGAATGTTTGATGATGAGAGGGTATTTCACCATGATATGAGTGCCTAGATGCTTGACACATGGCCTTTGGAGGCCCATCCATTCTTCTCCAACACCAACGACTTCCTAAAAGTGGTAAAACGTCCCCTAAAGGGGTGATGTCCTACTAAATTAGGGTTTAATTTGTGCAAAAGATGAAATCTTAAGTGAATTGTTTAATATTATTTTTTTAAGGGGGAAATATTAGGGTTGTTGATCCCTAATCTTGTGTTTCACTCCTTAATTTGTGGACAAGATATGTTAGGTAAATGTTTTATAAATAGAGATCGTAAGGTCTGATTTTAAATATAACCATCCCTCCTTTAAAAGACTTGGTCTCAACTTTTCGGCACCTTGGATATTTTATCTCTTGTGCACTTGTTTTATGGCTATTTTATGAATGGTTCATGGAGTAAGGCCTAGCACTAGCTTTGGATGATGCTTTCTAGCTCTTGTGGTGAATTGTCTTANCATTTCTCTTGATCTTGGTATGCTTTTTACTCTCTTGCTATCATTTTATTCAAGTCAAGTATTTTTATGCTAGGATCTAGGTGGGAAGTATAAGAGAATACACCCCCACCATAGCCTTCATCATTTTATTTGCTTCATATCATTGATTAATGGTTTTCCAAGAGAAGTATAAGGGCATACACCCTCTTATCCTAAAATCTTGCTTAGAGAAACTTTCCTTGGGGAGTAAAAGGGATTACACCCCGAAGGAGGTAGCTTCTCTAAGATCCTTGTGACTCCATTAAACCAATAGTAAATTAATTATTAATTGATTTGTTGCATTGGAGAAATAAAATATTGCATTGGGAAACGTGATTTTCGGTCATTGTTACTTCTTACAAAGCAGATTGTTCTCCTTCTTCCTTGGGAACCTCACAAACACTAGGGTGTCTCCATATAAGGGATACTTATTTATTCTATTACAAAATTACATCTTCATCCATTAGGGATGCATAAAAACTAACTTGCTTTAATAACTTTCTTATCAACCATGGATTTTTTCTCAAAGTTTGTACACTTACTCTCCTTGTCCTAGCACACTTTTTGGCAACATTTGAGGAGATTTCAGTGGTTTATTTTATTTCTAAAATACATTTAATTTTACATACATAAGGCTGATATAATTTGGTGTAGACAAGTGTTTACAAAAGCCTTATCTTTTATGCTAAGAGTATTGGTTTTTCATCTTGATTTTAGCTAGTCGTTTACTAGTTTTTCTCTTTCATTTTCTACTTGATCTTTAGAATTTATTGAGAATATTATAGTACCTTTTTCTTGCTGATATATACTATTATATGTTGCTGAAATTAGGGACTAAAAGATTAACATTCTGATCCAACTAACATATACTATTGTAAAGTGTCTTTTCTTGTGTCTTGGGCATGTACAATCATCCAGATAAGTGTTATATCTAAGGGGAAACAATTTCTTTACTTGCAAGGAATATCTTTCCACCTTTCACTAATATTATACTTGACCTATATGGGATTCATTTCCATACATATTCATATCCATCTCAATCCCCATAGGGTCACTAGGATCACCTCCCTAGAGTGACCTAGTTACCCTTGAAGTGCAGGAACTACATCGAGGTGACATTGGGTGTGAGATTCCCAAGTTGTAGCACTTGTTCACTAGTTGGGTCAGGATTTTACTAACCTAGAATTTTCACTATAATAGGGACCATTGGAGGTGAAGAAACAATATATTTTTTCTCTTTTTCAATATGCTTCTGTTGGATAGAAAGGTATTGGGCAATGGTTGCAGTGGTTGCAGTGTCCTTCTGTTCACCTTTTTAACATATTGTGAAGAGGATGAATTTTGTAGTATGAGATATTACCTTGCAAAAATGTTTTGGTGGGACAGTAGTCATAACTACCTTTGTTATCTTGAAGAGATGACCACCCAAAGTAACAATGACACTACAAGGTCGAGACTCATAAATATCATGGTGCTTCCACATATATGGCTAGATCATAATAAAATCATGGACATCTAGTAGGGAAACATCACATAATACCTCATCCTTGAAATGATGGATGTTTTATGACAATAGACACTACTTTTTGACATGGATATCTCATCCCTGACAAAGCCACCTAATGTTGTATGGTTGTAGGTGTGGTGTTGTCGAAAATCCCAACTGTTTGATGACCTTTATTGATATGAGGTTCTTATGGCTTCCATTATCAACAATAAAACTAAGTGGGGTCCCCTTGACCCACATCTGTGAATGAAAAAAGATGATCCCCCTTTTCAATATCTATTGGTTCTTCTAGTTGAATTGTTGTGGTCGTGATAATAGTAGTGGGGTCTGTGTCGATGATCTTTCTTATCCCATTATTCTCTAAATCAGATTCTGAAACAGGGTTCGGCTCCTTTTATTTGATCTCAAACACCAATGATTGTTTTGAGTGACATTCATTAGTCTTGTGGCAGGGGATTTTGTGGAAATCACACCACTTTCTAGTGTCCTTCTTCATTTTTTTGTTACCCTTATTTTCCTATGGCTTGGACTAGTTTTCTAGAGGTTGGTTGTTAGGTTCATCTTTACCATACTTTGGTTGTTGCGGATTTGTAGACTTGAAATCCCATTTGTTATGGTGCCTAAAGTTCTTCTCGATTTTGATAGCATATCGATAGGCAACTCCCAGTGATGAGATGTCCAAAAAATCCATTTCGGTTTGGAGGTACCTATGCATATCCCTGTTGTATTTCAGAGCTGAATGTCACTCGAAGTATTTGATACCCAGCTTGGTGCACAAGATATGGAAAGTATTTTTGAAATACGACACTATTTTACCCCTCTCTTGCTATAGTGTGGTCCATCACATGTATTGGTCATCATAGTTACCAACAGGGTAATATTGTTCCTTGACCCTATCCAAAAAAATCCCAAGTGGACTTATCCCCATATATTCTAGACTCCTTTGTGGATATTTTCTCCCAGTAATCTTCCCGCCAATGTTTTACATAGGGAAGAGCCTTGAGGAGTGTGAAGGTGATATTTTCCCTATTGGAAAAATTGTGAATAGAGAAATATCCTTCTAGCATATTTAACCATTTTTCTAGGGAATCTGCATCTATCTAACCTTTAAATATGAGAATATAAAAATTAACTTGTACCTTGAAAGGAGAGGTTCCTCTAAAGTGGTCGCTTGATGAAGACACACTTGTTGTTATCGGCAGGCATAGAAGGATGTCGGAAAAATTCTCCATTATTTCATCCCTCTGTCACATGATAGATTGCTCAAGCAACATATTAATATAATATTTTTTCTCTCATCTTTATTTTCTTCCCTCATGGAGGTTTTGTTGGGAATTCCACAGTGATTATCCTCAAGAGAGACAAGCTCGAGACCCAACTTGTTATACTTGGACCTCATCGAGGACATGCAATGAAAAACGATCAAGAGCAACCTGCTCTAACACCAATCCAAATTATTTTTGTCATAAACTGAGAGAAAAGATATAATAAAGAAATGTAAAAATATATATCAGATATATAACCATAAATATAGAGATACAGTAATACACAATTTATATTAATGAGTGAAATGTACAAAAATGTAGAAAATACAAAATGAAAGACTCGCTAGAATGGTGGCATCTTATATATGAGAAGAGATGTGACGGCTACGCTCATTCAAAAGAAAATGATGATTATTAAAAAGAGGCTTTACATTCATTTTTAACATAAATAAAATCCAAAACCACAACCCCAAAATATGAAAAGCCAACAGTTTTGTTGACCCCATTTTGGGTAGTTTGGTGTATCAACTTCCTGGGGGTGTAACTTTGGTATACGATCTTCGTTTGTGGCAAACGATAGCTCATTGAAAAGGTATTGTTGAGGAGATTAATTTTTGGGGATCAAGTATTCCCTTTATTATCATTGAGGTGCCCGATCATGAAAAAACATCCTTTATTCCCTCAAATTGGTCGTGGAAGTTTAGGACTCGAAAAAACTGCTAAAATAGTAAATTGCCAACAAACTATTTTTAGCAAGTTGGAATAGGTGGGTGGCCATCGATATCTGCCTAGATAATACACCCAAGTAAATATAGATGTATCATTGATAAATATCAAAGGATACTTTTCACCTGGTAAGGAAAGATAATTGATACAATAAAGATCACTATGGGCTAGCTCCAATGGGTTCAATTATCACCACGCTTTTCTAGATTCAAGAGGTGTCCGATGAATCTTTCCTAGCACACATCCTATACAAATTCCATCGGGTTGAAGAACATTGGGGGAAAAAAAAATATTCTATGTGGCCATCAAATTTATACTTCAAAAATTTAGGTGTCCAAGTCATTCATGCCAAATTATGCTTCGTTCATTAGTGTGAGAAACAAGAGCATTTGGTCCAATATTAGGTTGAGGGAGGTTACAAAAATTGTACATTCCATCCTTGAATTCAAGAAATTATTCAATGAAAATAGACCTATCATTCTTCAAATTCTTAATGGATAATCAATATGGAAAAAACTCAACAATCTTACCTATCTATGTTAGTTAAGAAACTGACAACAAATTTTCACATAGATTGGGAGCATGATAGATGTCAACAATTTTACCATGTCAACAAGGAGCATAACCATGAATAGTGATGTCGATAGAGAAATAATTAACTACATAGATATTTCAATTAATAACTTTATACATGGAACAGAATAGATAAGAACAAGTGGCCATATGATGAGTGCACCCAAAATCGACTATCCACTAATTATGTGAGGTATGAGTAAGAAACATTTGAGAAGTTACAAATTGGAAGGTAAAATTTGGGGTTGATCGAGAAATAGACAACATTTCTCCATCAAGATTATTAACCATCTCCTATATATTGTCACACTTCTTCCAACAATGTTTCTCCATGTGCTCAGTCTTTCCACATTACATACATGTGTTCTTCTTTCAATTTTTCCAAGTGGATGTCATATAATTAGCCATATACTTAGTTGTTTGGTCGAGACATTATTGTATGCATATGTGAGCATCAGAACATCTTGTTTCCTTATAATTCATCTTTCCTTTTCCCTTGATCAAGTGAGCTTGATATTTATCACCAAGATTCCATCTATTAAGAAACTTGTGTTGATCATTAATCAATAAGACCAATAAAGTATCAAAGGTATAATCCTTACCATATTCTTTGCATGCCTACCAATTTTTTCTGAATGTGGAACATAACATGTTTAAGGGTGTTCTCGGATTCACTAGGACCAACACAATGAGTTTTCCATATTTATTTTGAAAATTATCCCCAAATTCACCCAATTTAAATTATATCTCTTTAACAAATGCTAAATAGTCCTCAATCCTTTAAAAGGAATGAGGATCAAGGGAGATCACTCTTTCTCCAACTACATGACTTGACTCTCATCAACCTTTTCAAAAAAATACTTAAGTTTCTTCTAGACTTCATGAGGGAAGTTGATCCCACCTGTATGATTGTAATATTCATTGGCATATGGTAGCTTGATGTATGCAATGGTGTGCACAAGAAAAAATATTTCACTTTCAATGGGAGTTGTGAGAAGGTATATGAAAAATATAGGTAAAGAGAATTAGAAGTCATTAAAGTGGATTATCATGTATTTGAGAGGTACTACTACTTAGGTATTATGCTTTGGATTTTCAACAACTATTCTATAGGGATATATTGATTTAAATATGGTAGGTGATATAGATATTAGGAAGAGCACCACAAGGTATGATTTTACTATAGGTATAACAATAGTAAGCTGGATTTTAAAATTACAAAATCTTGTTTCACTTTCAACAAAAAAAGTTGAGTATTCATTGCTACAGAGGCTAGTAAAGATATTATTTGGTTACAAAGGTTTATGGACGAAT
>SNQJ01S0038704.1:0-20323 GCA_010110895.2 Picea sitchensis
ACGGGAGTGAACTGCCACCTAATTGAGGTAACTAGTCAACTAGTCTTCAGTTAACTGACTAAACAGCAAGTAGTGAGGAGTTAACTCAAGGAATCAAGGCTAATGCGCCACTTTGGTGATGATACCAAGGCAAGGTCGAATTAGCATGGTGATGATCCCAATTTTGCATGGTGATGATCCCAATGCAACATCTAAACTCAACTCAACTAGTCAAACTAGAGTGTGAACTGAAAGAGAATATTCTCCAGGTGGAATATTCTCTCCTAAATTATAGGAGACTGGATAATGACTAATTATGACTAATGAACAAATAAAAACCTTAGGAAAAATAAATCCTAGGTGTGTGTGAAGTAACTCCAACAAGACCAACAACTATAGGATACAAAATCCATTATAATCATACAAAGTAATCCACAACTTAATACAAAATCCACATAAGAAATTCATATTAGGTATTTTCTTCAAACTTCACACTAGCTCAAGGATTTATGGAATTTTCCAAGTTTAGGCATGGGAGGGCCATCACAAGATCCTATTAGGTGTGACATTACCAAAGTAGAGGAGTAGTTCCCAAGAAACCCTTCAAAGTGTAAGTATAAGTGAGTGAGTTGGAATGGGGTTTACTTCATGGTCATGGAGTCATTGACATGCAAGGCCACATCTGGGTTCATCTCCATGAGCATATTTATAGAGAGAGTGTTTGGTGCTTGAGTTAGCCTTTCCTCGGTAGTGTCTGTATTCCAAACCCCTTCTTGCCTTTTGATATTATCTTATTGCTTGGAAAGTCCCCTTTTTAGGTTCATGCATTTATTATTTTTATTGCTAGGACCAATTCCTTTTAATTCGATATGTATTCAATTCATTAGGACTGGAGGTGATCGTCTCATAGTGAGGGGGTAGAGCTCAAGCTCACCTTTGGAATTTGATTTGGTAATTTCCCATCCCATTATTTCTTCTTTATTTTATAGCATGTTTTTTTATTCTTCACCATCTACATCAACTTCATCATTATATCCCTTCTTCTCATAGGAGGAGAAGGCACAGACCTTTTTGGTGTGCATTTAACGACCATTTTCAAAATATAGGACAATGGAAGGAAAATAGATGGAATGTGTTAAGTATGGAAGGGAGTGGTATGTTACCCTTATGAAGGCCTTCAATTAGTACCCATGTTCCCTAAGATTGACAACATTGGACTAGGACACATATGATGACCACCAAGGTGAAACAAGGCAAAAAGCATAACTTCCAAGCAATCATGATCCATTATTTGACTTCAACCCATGATCCTCACCTAAATTCCTAATGCATTAAATGTAACACTTTATATGAAACAATTACTAGTGTACCTCGTGTGTGTTGGACCACCATCATCAGATAAACCATGTTGATTAAGTGAAATGGACTAAGTTGTGATAAGGGGGAGCATATGAGGGGATGTTATATGTGGATAATGATGATAATCATCTCTAGGATCATTGTCTTCATTGTGTACCATGAGACAATATATCCTCTAGTTACCCCTAGGTGAGAAGGGGTTACATATAGCTAACATGGATGCATGAATAAATCAATAAAGGAAAATATGAAACCAAATGCAAACACACAACATGACCTAATACTACTCTACTCTACTCTAAACCTAAGAAGTCAGGTTCCTTCCACATAATAGGGCTTGGGAATGGATCCACTAGTGGGTAATGGTAGGATCCTTCCCTCATGTGTAAACAAGTAAAACGAACCATCTATATACTTCTTCTCAATCTTGTAAGGACCATGCCATAAACAATCAAACTCCTTGTGCATATTTGGCTTACCCTTTCTCTTGCCCCACATAAGTACTAGTCTTCCTTGTTAAAATATTCCTTCATTACTTTAAGATCATGGATTCTCTTATCTTCTCAAGTATCCTCCCATTGATCTAAAGTAGGAGGATGGAACTTAATCAAGGAAATGTTTTTCCGATCATCTTCACACAAATGTAAGTTTCCTTTATTACCTTGGTTCAAAATTGTAAGAGAGCTCAAGTCTATGTCTTCATACTTCATAAGTTTCTCTCTATAGTCTTCCCTTTTGGAAATACCATATCATCAACATCATCAATTTTATCTTCTTGCATAAAAGGAAGGATGGCCAAGTCTTTAGAAGGATCAGGGTCAATATGAGAATATATTAATTCTTCACAATTCTCATAAGGTTCGTCACATATTTTTCTTCCTTCAAATCCATTCTCACTCCAATCATCTCTATCTCTAGGATCTTCCATGTGGTTTCTAGTGATGGGATGGTTATATAGGGTAACATAGCTCCCATATCCAATTGTTATGGATGGATAGGATAAATCCATCTGAAGAATACCACCCAAATTTGTATCCCACTTCCTAGATAATAGCATTCCCCAAGCATGAGGCACATCAATAACTATAACATCCATTGAAAGAAAAACCTCAGGATAAGTATCAAGGTGTACCTTAAGGTCTTTGATCACACCACAAAATTTGATAGCTTTGGAATCAATCTCACAAACATTCCTATAAGATCTCATGATATTCAAGCCTAATTTATACGTGGCCTTTAAAGACATCACATTAGTAGAATCCCCAGAATCAAGAATTGAAGTAATAAATCATTTAATACCAAAGTGATGAAAAAAGGTGCATGTTCTTCCTTTCTTCAGTCATAATGCATGGATTGTAATAGCATTGGAGGATTCTCAGACCCATCCTGGATACTTTAGAACTTCATCACCTTATCCCTTAAGGAAGAAATCTCCATTATCTCAATAAGAGGGATAGGTACACTAACCTTTGCCAAGATACTAGCCATATCAATTTTAAAATCTATATCATCACTCATAGGGAAGGTTGGTTGAGGTGTAGGATTAACATCCAATGGTAAAAAGGGTCTTGTATGAGGAGGCATAGATTCACTAGGAGAGGTCTCAGGTAGCTTCTTCCTTTCGGAGTAATTCAAGTACTCTTTCTTTCTAATTTTCTCCTAAGATTCCTCATCCATTAGGCAAGTTAGGAATTATAACCTAGATTTCCTAATAGCTTCTTGTTTTCTTCGCTCAAGTTGTTCCAAGGTAACATTATAATATTCTTTGGATGATATGGTGTAAACAATATCTAATGTATCAATAAATTTCATGTATTCACAATTATTAGGGTTCTCGTCATTACCTTTATTATGAAGTCTAGGGCACTCATGCTCCTGATGAGGATCACCACAAGGTAAACACCAAGGGCCAACTTCTTTATTAATCACATTAGTAGGCTCTAGGGTATTAAGAAATCTTTTCTCATTAGGGGGCTTATGTTTCCATCCTGGATTTCCTCTTTGTTTTTTATTGTTCTTATATGAAGATCTAGGAGGAAAATTTGCTTGTTGAGTTCTCTCTAGATTAGTGATTTTGTTAATCATGAGACTTTGATTATGTGAGAATTAAATTACTATTTTCTCAAGTCTTTATGTCAAAGTGTCATAAAATCTTCAATAGGTTCAACATTACGTAAATTTCTAGGAATGGTCTTATCCCTAGCATGAGGGGCATGAAAAGGTTCTACCTTATAAGCTAGGATATTTTCCCCAATCTTAGCAGCTTGCTCTTGTGCTTCTACAAGGGTATTTGGGAAATTTCCCCTTAGCATAAATCCAAATTTCCCCTCAAAGGAATTTGCGTATTGAATAGGGATGGCACCATCCTTCAGACTAATGTCCTCGAGAATTTGATTGAGTAAATTTCCAAATCTTGTGTCAAATTATTTTACCAACTCATGTCCCCTCTTATTCATTTCATTAAATTGCACTAATAACAACCTAGGATCCCTCTTCACCCCTCTTCATAAAGGCATCATGAAATTCTTCCCAAGCTTTTATACTCTTATCATGAAGGTTATTATACCATTTTCTAGCATCTTCAACCAAAGAAGAAGCAAAGAGTTTCATAACCACATCTTCATCATCATTGTTAAGAGGTTGATTTTGAAAGCACGCATAACATTTATCTACATGTTCTTCAGTATTTATGACATTATTACTTGAGAATTTAGGAAACCACTTATCAAACTTGTGAAGCATAGCATGAGGGTGCCCTTGAATTGTGGACATATCTAAATGGTGAAGGCATTGGTAAACCATGGTCATTAAGCCATTAGAGATAAATGAAGTCTTCCTCCAAATAAAGATTTTACTACAAGGGAATTATGAGGGTTCCTTCTCTTATAAACCTTGGTAGGATTAGAAAACCTTATTTTAAAATCTTGATGAGTATTTTGAACACTTGGGTTCTATGGAGTCACCAGATCATCTTGTTAGACAAACCTCATCAATATGTACATAAGATAGAGGGATTCTTCCCTTAGTGGATTCGTCGAGTAAGATATCTAAGTAAGGATTTGAAGTAAGAATAGCAAGAGAGTTTTGAAGCATAGACTTAAAAATTACAGGAAGAATGACTCAATTCTCCCTGGAAATGGCACCAAGATTTTATCACCCAATCTAGCACTTGTGCAAAGCCTTCACAAGATGCAAGATAATTATAACATATGGAAGTAATTTCTATTGTCACCTAAGCATTTAATTCCCTCATTTTAGTGAAGGATTGAGATCCAACACAAGGGAGGCTTCCTTGGCAACCTCAAAGTATCCTATAGCAAGTCAAGGAAAGCCTAGAACCCTTATCTTGGTTACTTGATTGTACCACCAACTAGATCAAGTTGCAAGACTAGGACAAGGTGCTTTAAACAAGGAAAAATCAATATGTGTGTGAGGGGTGTTTCCTAGACAATTAAAGGTATCCACCAGAATAAATGAATCATATAAATGCCCCAAAACACTAGCTATCAAATAAAAAGAAAAGGATGTAAATAAACTTGAATAAATATGGTTCACTTCAACATATGACAAGTTTATTGACAACAATAAATAAACATTCATAAACAAGTAAAGAATGCAATGAGAGAGGCATTAAAGCCAAGATAAAATCTTATCAAACCAATAACTAATGATCGTTGAAATGAAATATCATGAAACTACTTTAAATAAATACAAGATGTCAAACCCTAATGGCTGAAAATTGCAGTAAATCAGCAATAAATGATGTAAGAGATTATTTTAGATTAATAATGCAAGATGTTAAGCTAGGAAAGGTAAATAAATGAATATGCAATGCTACTAGACCTAAAATTACCACAATACATCAAGGAGAGAAGGAGGTTTAGGGTTTAAATCACTTGCAATGAAGAAAAGACTAGTGACATCTAGCTTCCTTGGGAATATGGATTCTAACATGTAACTTCTATGCAGAGAAAAGGCAAGGAAAAGACTTGAAGGTAGGGTAGTCCAGTACAAACCCTAGGTATCAGTCTTCTAGAAAAGCAACTTAGGGTAGTCCACTACAAACCCTAAGAGGTTGTCATATGTCTTCTAAATCCTTTAGTAAGGGATCTAAGAGGATCTTGGTTAAAACCCTAGAGTATTCCACTACAAACCGTATAATCTTAACCTATAAGAGCAAAGATAGGGTCCACTACAAACCCTATATAAACCCTAGTTATTTCCTTCAACAAGATTTAAATGAATGATAACATGGAATATAGTCCACTACAAATCTTCCTTAGGGTTTCAAAACAAGATTTGTCCAATACAAATAGGATAACATGCAAAATCACCACTTTGATAAAGCATCTCCTTAATACATCAATAATAAACCATTCAAGACTTGAAAAGAACACTTACTAGTCAAATTGTTTAGCATGAACAACCCTAGAAATGTAATCATCCACAAAACATTTGCAAAGCATCCACTAGATCACTCTCCAAAAAGTGCGCACAAGTACTCCATAGTGAGAGAGAAGTAAAGAAGACAAGTATAGATGTGATTCTCCACAATATGAGTTATGATTTACAAGGGAGAAAACGTTAGCCTATATATATATATATGAGAAAACCCTAGCAATTTACCTCTAGAAGCCCCTTAAACACATTAAATCCATGATACAAGGTGGATAGTTCTAGTCCGACTCCCAAAATAACCTCCAACATAAGGATAAAATGAAAATACATTAAAACATCCCCTCAAAACTCAACATGTGTGAGAGTGGAGGTAAAAATGAAGGTGGCGTCATCTCCTCTAGGGGTGTAAGAGTCTCCAATGGCCACCTCTCTTCCAAAGGTGGAAAAAATCATCAAGGGTCACATACCCTCATCCAAAAGGTCATGTCTCATCATCACCAAGTTCCAACTCATCATCATGAATGCTAGGTCAGCCTAGTGCAAAGTCATGTCAAATCAAGCATAACGTCATCCTCAAGATCCCAAATTTCATAGGTCAAAATGTCTACATATTGCATGAGGAAGGTTCCATCACCCCTCCCAAGGGATATACCATCATCACCAAGTGAAACATCATCCAATAAAACCCTAACATCCTTAAGGGGTGCATTGTCCAACCAGTGTGTTTCCTTCTCTCTCAATGGCACATCGGTCTCTATCTGCAATTCCCAAGCTCATCTCTACAACATCCAAGGTCTAGGAGCTCCTAGAGGATACTTGAAGGCATGCCAAGTCATCAAGGAACCAAATGCTCAGTATCAAGGTAAAACATCCTCTGTATAATGCACAAGGTATTAGGTACAAGCATGAATACATCCTCACAAGGGTCGTGTCAAGGGTGCATCATCATCAAGCAAGGTTCAAAAAATCACGTAATACCAACAACTACAAAATGCAAGAGTCATTAGAATCATACAAAGTAAGCCACAACTTAATACAAAATCCAGATAAGCAATTCACATTAGGTGTCTTCTTCAAACTTCATATTATCTCAACACTTTATGCAATTTTCCAAGTTTAGGTATGGCAGATCCATCACGAGATCATATTAGGTGTGTCAGTACCCAAGTAGAGGGGTATTTCCTGGGAAACCCTTCAAAGTGTAAGTATAAGTGATTGAAGTGGCATGGGTTTTACTTCATGGTCATGGTGTCATTGACATGCAATTCCACGCGTGGGTTCATCTCCATGAGTGCCTTTGTAGAGGGAGCTCTTGGTATTTGAATTACCCTTTCCTCATTAATGTGTGTATTCCAAACTCCTTTCCTTTTCATTTTATTGTATTGCATAGCAACTCCCCTTTTCCGATTCATGCATTTATTATTTTTCTTAGTGGGATTAAGTCCTTTTAATTTGATATGCATCCAGTGCATTAGGACTAGGGCCAATCACCTCATAGCTAGGGGATAGAGATCAACTTGACCTTTGAATTTTGATTTGATCATTTATAATCTCGTTATTTATTCTTTCTTTTATAGCATGTTTTTTTTATTCTTTACCAACTACATTAACCTCAGCATTATATCCCTTCTTCTCATAGGAGGATGAAGGCATGGACCTTTTTGGTGTACATGTAACAACCATTTCCAAAATATAGGACAACGGAAGGAAAATAGGTGGAATGTGTTAAATATGGAAGGGAGTGGTATGTTACCCTTATCAAGGCTTCCCATAAGTATCCTTGTTGATCAAGACTGACAACACTCAACTATGACACATATGATGACCACCAAGGTGAAACAAGGAAAAAAGAATAAATTCCAAGCAATCATGATCCATTATCTAAATTCAATCCATGATCCTGACCTAAATGCCTAATGCATTATATGTAACTCTTTATATGAAATAATGACTAGTGTACCTCATGTGTGTTGTACCGACATCATCAGATGAACCATGCTAATCAAGTGAAATGAATTGAGTTGTGATGAGGCGGGAGGTATATGAGAGATGTTATCTCTAGAGATTCCTAATAAACATCTTTGGAATCATTGTCTTCATTGTGTAGCATGAGACATGATCTCCTCTAGTTACCTCTAGGTGAAAGGGGGTAGCATGGCCAAGTAGAAATAACATATATATATTCGTGTAGGCACATCCTATAGTGATGATTAATGCATCTATATGACTTTTAATCTCTAAGCTGCATGCAGTATTGCATTTCTCTAACGTGTGTCCTTTTATCCACCTATTAGTGCAATGATCTGGCTAATACTCATGCACTCCATTTGGTAATGATTTCTCTCAATTATGTCTTTTGAAAATATTAATATCTTCCTCAATTTATTTTATTTCTTTATCATAGACTTTTCCCATTATCTTGTTGTATCCAAATTATATAACGTGATTTTTTCTATTGCTTCTATCTCATTGAAATATGTACATTAACTCAATAAATAATTTCGATATGATGCTATGAAGTACCAATATAAGTGTACTCCATTGATAAAATATTATGATGATCATGATTAATTATATAATTTCCATTATAAATAATAGGAAATTTATACAATAATCCTTTATGATTACCTAATAAGGTGAGACACTCTTCATTTGTCTTTAACACTTTTGATTCTCCTTTCTCTTCTTCTTTGTCTTCTACCTTGGATGTGAGTGGAGCATTAACATGAAGTGACTTTATGTACTCACTTGCAAAGTATAAATACTCTAAATCAACACATCTCTTTGCCATGCAACCTTCTAGTCATGCTTGTTGCCTTATAAATGCATGTAGTTTCTTCATCTACCTTTCTATAAAAACATCCATATGATACTCAAAACACTGGATAATTCAATTCCATCCACTAAATTCATTAAAAAATTTACTTGAATACCCGTGAAGCTTGATGGTAATTCTTTCTCCAAGGTGCAAACAATTTCAGCAACCTCTTCTCATCATCAAGCAATAGAAACAACAACAATATTTCTTGAAATGATCCACCTATATTTAAAACACACCGCAATGATATCATTTTGAACATTGCTTGTTATTTAAATATTTATAAAATTCAATAAATATTTTATAATTAGTTCATGATTAATTTTGAGAAATATTTATGCTAAGGTTATTATTTTTTTATGCAATGATAGATTAACTAGTAACACAATTAGTGATATTTAACTTTGGATACTTGTAGGTCTTTATGGAAGTTTCAATTGTAGCAACCTCACAAAGATAGAGTATAAACATGATTTATAAAAAATGGATCATCAATCAAAAATTACAGCAATAATTTAGCGGCTATACATACGTTTATATGTGTGGTGTGTGTGCAATATGTGTGTGATTATAACTCATCAACTGATTTTTTTTATGATCACAAGGTAGAATAACACACCTTCAATAGGTTATGATTTTCATGTGGCTTAATACCAATGACATGTTCATCAATAGTGAAGGCTTTTTTTAATGAAGAACCATATCATGTTGGGATCTGTATGGTATACATAACAGTTTTTACAATTTGTCCCTCATTTTTATTCATCAACCATCTCGCTACTTCCAAAGTATATTGATATTTCTTTCTTCAATGTACGTTATCCATTCATACTTATTTGTATTTGACACCTTCAAGTCATTCCTATTTTATAGATTACTAGCCATATCATTAGAGGAAACATGTCTCCAAAAAGAGGCAGATACGTTTTTAAAATTGTGCATCGGTTCTAATCAAAGGTGTTATATTCATGTCCTTCCAATAGGGAAAGTCATAGAATATAGATAATCTATTCAATCCTTAGGAATTTATTCTAGTGAAATTAAACATCCATTATACAAATTTAACCAATTTATTAGTATCTTGCTTACAACAAGTGGTCATGGATCCTTTTTCCATTTACAAAATCCCTTTTTGTCAATCGACAAAAACAGATGATTCAAAGGAAGAAATTTTGTGTGTCCTTCGTATACCATTTTGTTCAAATCTTTTGAATGTCTCACCTACAATTGTTCACCACAATGTGGGCATGCATGATAACCCTATGTTATGAGCCCTACATATAAAATTATGAAAAATTATTCTTATTAAGAAAATCAGACAATAATCATGTAAGGAATAATATTATCCATTTAGAAATTAATAATGCCTATATACTATAAATTTAATAATTTTATTTATATAACTTTCCTAAAATCACTAGTCTTACCAAAGGACACTATAAATCCTAGAAAATCATGAATACACAAACATAATATTCCATGGAGTGTGAATTAAATGGCCTAGAAGGATCATACATATAAGATTCCTATTCCATAAAAGTTGTAATAGTTTATTAAAGTTACCAAATACATAGACATTTACTTCACTTGATGTTATCTAGGTACTAGTAAAACTAACATTAGGTGCCCCTTCTTCACGGAAATCCAAGGTGAAATGTTGTAGTTGATCAGAACCATGGACCATATGCTCCATATGTTAGATTGTTTGGGGTAGGGATTAACCCTGCCCATTACAAGATCAAATCTAATGCTCTACTTCTTATCAACATTTTTTTCTAGCCAACTAGATTCCATGTGTTTCGTTTCCCTTGAATTTGTCGAGATTCTCATCACTCCATAATTACTTCTATTGAATGTATTTCATTCCATTAATTTGACCAAAGACATCCATTAGAACAATCGCACTAACCTAGGATTATCATCATGTGGCACAACATTTTATTTGGTGTTTTTTCCAATCACATCATTATGAAAATGATATGTTGCATAATGTGGACACTTTTTCTCTCCTTCATATTTATCTCTATATGGAATGTAATATTTAGGGCATGCATGTATGGAATCATAGAACACCCCTAGATCCTTGATTATTGTTTGTGCTTCCTTGGTAGTTTCTTGGAAGACTAATGTCCTTCAACAACAACTTGTATTGTAATGCATTGTTGACACAAAAACATATAATATGCATGGCTATTATATTTCCAATTAATAAGAACTATTTTGCATATGTATAAAGGTTATTAAAAAAAAATATCTATCAATTGGGATGAAAATTTTATATATCTCATCAAAAATATATAGACCTCAACATTGTTGAAAATTTATTGTTTAACAAACCAAATTTTTCTTTCATGTTGTAGAGTAGGAGAATATCTATCAATGTAGAGAATCATGCCTTCTATTCTTCAAATAAGATCTTATTGCAGTAGTTTTTATTGCATCCAGGTATATAATATCATCATCTTCATAAATGACTTGGTTTTTCACTGCAACAAATAGTTGATTGTCTCTAAAACAATCATTTAACATTTGTTCTAAGATGTATGCATCATGAGCTGAGTATGTATCCATGTTTGCATCACCATCATTGTTGGTGCATCTTCATTGTTCTTTAGGTTATGCCTCAAGTGGAAATTTTATGAGAGATTGATTAAGACATGTATGAAACTCTATAAATGTCAATTTTTCTCTCTGCTCTTCTTTCTCCTTACGAGATGTATTAGAGGGGTGAAAAGGAAGAATATAGTGGGTTGGTTGTGTGCCACTTCTAGTGCTATTACTAGTGTTTACTTCATGAGTATCATCATTTCTTTATCAATTTCAAATCTTTTACAATCTAGTATTATAATAATAGTTCAAATATAAAGAAATGCAATATTTGTTTGCACATTCAACCAATTAAGTGATAAAATTTTGTGAATCTAAAAGAACCTTAAACATCAAATATGATTAACCATGTTATATATATTTATGTAATATTACAGGAAACATATTGCGTGATTCATATAAATAATTAACACAAATAAACTCTAGAAACATAAATATGCATTGATGAAAATAGTAGGTAGTGTCATGTGTTAGTACTAATACAATGAATGAACTATGATTCCTTCATATTTCTTACCATAGGGACATCAATAGGAAGACCATCTTCCTGTCATCTTAAGTGAGCATGCATTTTTCTCCTATAAAAATAGTAATAAATGAATAACGCATCCCTAGGATCCAAATTGTGTTATAGCAACACAAATATATGTTCCTAGAAATGTTTTGGAAATAAAATCATCTTTGTCATTTTCACATACCATATATATGTAACTTTCCTAAAATCAACTTTTCCTATAATTGTTAATAAATCTTGCAATATTTCCATTTATATATGGTTGTCCATCAATATAAATATGATCTTTGAGTTTATCACCATGTAAAATCAAATTGTATGCTAATATGATATGGTTATATTATGCAACCCTCAAATAGTCATCACAGGAGTAACAAGGTACAAAATATGCCAACAAAGTGACTTCAACACTACCCCGTTGAACAACCATGGATGAAAGTATAAAAAGGCCTAGATTTTCTCTCGAGACTATGGAGGGGGCAAATACAAAAGTGTTGCCACAAAAGGAGAAAGGTTCTCTAATTTTAGAAAAACATTTAGAATTAGGCCAAGCACCAAAAGAGAGTATTTAAATGACTTTTTTTGTAGATATTCTAAACAAGGAGTCAAGGCGAAGTCTAAAGAGTCTTTATTTACATCATACTTTGAAATACTAGACATTCTTGTTTTCTTTAGCAAACTCTTCACTATTATAGCTACCACCTTAGATCACCTAGATTTAGCAGGTCCAACAAGTGAAATAAGTTACTCTTTGGTATTTGAAGGCATGGATCTTGATGATGGGCTAGCATGGATTGGGCTTGAGTTGGCTATTCTAGTAAACACATTTTTTAGGCTCGAAAAGAGAATTCATAAATTCAAGTTTTTCCCTTGTAATATAAACTTCACTTATAGGGTTAGTAACAACTTTAGGAGGCATATATCCATCAACATCTAGAGTAACATCATATAAATTATATCTTAAATATGACTCACAAAACTTTAAATAAAAATTGTCGATAATGTTAATTCTAAAGTGAGGAAGGATATTATCACATAAACCAAACCACTTTCACCCTAAAGATAGCTTTCAAATTAGCAATGATTTTGATTTGAAATCATGGATTTAGATTTGGGAATGGATCATTTGATTTTCCCCTCACACATGGTGGTTAGGGTTTAGCCCTAGATTATCATTGCCATGTAATGGCTCAAATAATAATAACTCTAAGTACATAAATAAACACTACAACTCGCAACCATTAATTGATAAAAGTAAAAATACATGGCTCATGATTACATAATTCACAATAAGGGGCAAGTGGTGAGAAACTTACCTGAGAGCTAAAGGAATCAACTTACTTAAAAATCCATGAATGTCAAACCATGGCACTCCAAACCTTGATCTAACATGTCGCAAAAAAGTGTGGGGGGGAACTCTCCTCTCAACTAGCCCCTCAGTCATCACGATGAGAGCTCATGAGCCCACAATCAACTACATATATCAGCTTCCAAGCCTTTCCATCAATTGCACCAGAAAAAGATGTCAAACTTTATTTGCCACCTTCATTAGATAGAGTTATTTTTACCCATCCATACATGAAGTTCCCTGGGAAACGTGTCACATGTTTGCCTCGTTTGTTGTGTCACCTCAATTTTCATGTCCATTGTTGGGCATTTTTTCGGCTCTTGGTTTTTTTTGATGGTTTTCTATTTCCAGTTAAGGAATTAGGGTTTTTTACTAATCCAGGTCATTAGGTTAGGGTTTTGGATGTCGTTGGCTCCTATATGTATATAGTATTGTAAACAATGTATCACTATGAATGAATATAGAATATGTTGGTTTTCCCGGTTTGGGTTTCCAAGGGAAAAATCTTTGTGTAATGTGTGTATTTTCCATTGTATATTTTATGTTCTTTTATTGAAAATTTGTTTGTAGTAAAATATTGTACAAGGTTAAATCTACATTTGGTATCAAAGATTTGTTGGCTTCAGGGGGACGCCTTTGTGGTAAAGGGTTTGGCTCGAGACTGTGATAAGCCTTGTTACAGTGGGAGATCTGTGGTATTGATTTTTTAGGTAAAAGAAATGGCGAGCAGTTCGAAAATGGATATCGAGAAGTTTAATGGGAAAAGTTTTGAGTTTTGGAAGCTCAAGATGGAAGATCTATTTGTGGCTAGAGATTAGTGGATCATGGTGGATCTAGGTATTGCACCTACAGGAACTTCAGTAGATGACTGGAAAAAGTTGGATCAAAAGGTTAAGAGCACAATCTGGTTGTGTCTCTTAGATTCAGTATTATTGAATGTGTCGAAGGAAGCTACAGCCAGATATTTATGGGATAAGTTGGGGAAGTTGTATTAGTCTAATTCCCTAGTAAATAAACTATTCCTGAGAAAGCAGTTTGATAACCTGAGGATGAGAGATGGAAACTTGGTGGCAGATCATTTGAATGCCTTCAATACAGTGGTAAGTCAGTTAGTATCTGTTGATATTAAAATTTCATATGAATATAAGTGTATAAATTTACTATGTTATTTACCGGACTCGTGGGATAGTTTGGTTGTGGCCATAGGTAGTAATACAACTGCCTTGAAGTTTGATGAAGTGGTATCATCCTTTTTGTCGGAGGAGATGAGACGGAAGAACATGGAAGGACAAATTACAGATACATTATTTGCAAGAGAACGCTCCCGGGAAAGAAATAGATCTAAGTCCTCAAGTGGGATATCTAAGTCTAAGGGAAGATTTAAGTCTCTTGGAAAGTTTGTAAAGGTATGTTGGAGATGTGGAAAAGAAGGGCACTACAAGAAGCAATGTAGATCCAAAGTTGAGAAAAAGAAGGGATCTGAAGAATCTCCTTCTACAGAAGAAAAGACCTCCAAGGAAGAAGGAGGGGATGTGTAATTGGATTCTTTAAGTACACATGCAGATCATGAGGCCTGGTTGGTTGACTCAGGTGAATCCTTTCATATGACTCCCCACAGGGAGTAGTTCTGTGAATATGAAAGGTATGATGGAGGTAATGCTTTCTTAGGTGATGACTTGACAACCAGAATCATAGGTCGAGGAAAATTCAAGTTGACGCTCATAGATGGAAGAATTAGAAAACTACATGGTGTTCTGCACATCCTAGGATTGGCCAGAAATTTAATTTTTATAAGCAAAATAGACGATGCACGGGTCAAAGCAATATTTGAAAAGGAAACCTACAGGATGGATCGAGGAGAAATGGTATTGTTGAAGGGAGTTCATTTTGGAACTCTGTTTAAGATGCAAGGAAGCACTATTAGTGATGGGTTTAATAGTTCCATTGTTCTTGATATTGGAGTTGAAGAAGAAATAACTCCTACAGTTTCTGGAGAAAAGGTTATGTTGTGGCATCAAAGACCGGGGAATATCGGAGAGAAGGGTATTCAACTACTACACAATAAAGGTATGGTTGAAGTTATGTCTAACTTCTCTCTGTATTTTGATTTCTATGAACATTGTGTATATGGGAAGCATAATCGGGTAAGATTACCCTCTGGTGCAACGAGAGCAGAAGGAATTTTACAGCTAGTTCACAGTGATGTGTTTGGACCTGTGTCGGTTCCATCATTGGTAAAATATGTGTACTATGTCTCATTTATATATGAATTCTCGAGGAACAATTGGATATATTTCCTCTGGAATAAATATGAAGTCTTTGGCAGGTTTAAAGAGTTTAAGGATCTTGTTGAGAATCAAACAAAGAAAAGAATTAAGGTGTTGAGGACAGATAATGGTGGAGAGTTATGTGGGAATGAATTTGAAGAATTATTTAAGAAGTGTGGTATAGAAAGGTAGAAGACTACTCCATATACACCTCAAGAGAATGGAGTTGCAGAAAGGATGAACAGGACGCTGATGGAAAAAGCAAGGTGTATGCTCAGTGGTGTCGGGTTAGGGAAAGAATTATGGGCAGAGGCAATGGGTACTACATGTTACCTGGTCAACAGATCACCCTCATCGGTGTTGGATGAAAAGACTCCACAAGAGGTATGGACTGGTAAGAAACCTTCTCTCACACATCTCAAGGTATTGGTTGTGAGGCCTATGTTCATGTTCCAAAGGAAAACAGGAGTAAGCTAGATAAGAAGGTTGAAAAGTGTATCTTTATTGGGTATAAATATGGTCTAAAAGATTATAATCTTTGGAACCCGGAAACTAAGAAGGTAGTGTATAGTCGAGATGTGGTATTTAGAGAAATGAAGGATGTTGTTAAACAGGAAGTCCTACCAAGTAAGGAAGAACCAGAGAAAATAGAGTTTGATTTAAAGGATGATGAATCAGACTCTATAGAAGAACAAGAATCAGAAGAAGAAGATCATAATACTCCAATATTGAGGAGATAGGTTCGAGAAAGAAGGCTACCGGAAAGGTATACTCCATATTATTTCCGTTCAAATTTTTCTTCGTCTATTATTGATGATGATCCTAGAACTGTCAGGTAGGCAGTGGATTCAGAGGATGGAAAGCTATAGAAAAAGACCATGGATGAAGAAATGGCAGCCTTGGATAAGAATGAGGCTTGGGATCTAGTGGAGATGTCGACTAGAAGAAATCCCATTGACAGCAAATGGGTATTTAAAAACAAGTTGAATGCATAAGGAAAAGTGGAGAAATACAAATCTCGGTTAGTAGCAAAGGGTTATTCCCAGGTTGAGGGAATTGATTTTGGTGAGGATTTTTCTCTTGTTTCCAATTTAATTTCTATAAGATTTATGCTATATGTTGTTGCATTTGATTTTTAAATAGAACAGGTGGATGTGAAGACAACATTCCTACATGGGGATCTGGAAGAAGAAATATGTATGAAGCAGCCAGAAGGATTTGTTGTGAAGGGAAAGAAGGAGTTGGTATGCAAGCTGAAAAAGTCCATGTCTGGTTTAAAACAATAACCAAGGATGTGGTATCAAAAATTTGATACTTATATGCTGGGACTTGGCTTCACAAGAAGCAAACAAGATCATTGTGTGTATTTTAAATTAATTGGTAATCATTTGATTTATTTGGTCGTGTATGTGGATGACATGTTGTTGATAGGAAACAATAAGGAGATTATCCAGGATGTGAAAACTCAGTTTTCCTATAAATTTGACATGAAGGATCTCGATGCTTCAAATTTCATTTTGGGCATGGAAATTAAAAGACATCAGAAAAAGAGGAAACTATGGTTAAATCAGAGAAAATATGTCGAGACAATATTGCAGAGGTTTAATATACAGAAATGTAAACCAGTCAAGGTCCCTATTCTTGTTGGTGTAAAGTTATTTGTAGATCAGTGTCCCAAGACACGGGAAGAGGAGGAGGACATGTCTCATGTTACATATGCGAGTGGGATTTTTGAGAAGGTATATGTCAAAACCAGGGAAGGAGCATTGGACAATAGTAAAAATGGTTTTCATGTATTTGCGTGGAACTGCTAGCTATGGATTGTGCTACCAAGGAAGACCAAGATTGGATAGAGTGTTGGACATACATGGCTTTGTGGATGCAGAATGGGATGGAGATATGGATCATAGGAGATCTACGAGCGGGTATGTGTTTAACCTGCTAGGAGAAGCAATCAGTTGGATGAGAAAAAGATAGGTTGTAGTGGCACTTTCAACTACAGAAGTTGAATACATGGAAGCCACTCATGCAAGTAAGGAAGCAGTATGGTTACAAAGATTATGTTCAGGTATTGGGTTGGTACAGCAAGATGTAAGGATAGATTCTGACAGTCAGAGTGCAATTTTTCTGGCAAAGAACCTCGCTTATCATTCAAAGACAAAGCATATTGATATTCAATATCACTTTGTGAGAGACATGATTGAAGAAAAGAAAGTGTTGTTGATAAAGGTGGACACTTTGAAGAATGTTGCAGATTCATTAACAAAAACTATGAGCACTGAGAAGTTCTCTTGGTGTAGAGGATCCATGGGCATTGTTGCCCTGGATTGTTGATTATGTAACCCTGTAACCCTCTATATGCAAAGAAAACAACAAGTGGGAGAAAGTTGGGTATGTGTTATATTCTTTGCACGACTAGATCTAGTGTCTGCTACATTGTGTTGAGCACATAGGGAGGTTTGAGGGGAGGCACTAGGCCCCCCCTTTGAGGGTTTAGGGGCAACGCCCCTGAGAAAAAATAAATCCTCGGGAAACATGTCGCATTTTTGCCTCATTTTTTGTGTCGCCTCTGCTTTCGTGTCCATTGTTGGGAATTTTTTCGGCACATGGTTTTTGTTGATGAATTTCTATTTCCGGTTAAGGAATTAGGGTTGTTGACTAATCCAGGTCATTGGGTTAGGTTTTTGGATGCCACTAGATCCTATATGTATATTGTATTGTAAATAATGTATCACTATGAATGAATATAGAATATGTTGGTTTTCTCGGTTTGGGTTTCGAGAGGAAAAATATTTTTGTAATGTGTGTATTTTCCATTGTATATTTTCTGTTCTTTTATTAAAAATATGTTTGCAGTAAAATATTGTACAAGGTTAAATCTACAATAATAAGTTGGTATATTTGCATATATGGTACAATACAATAAGATGGAGAAACCAAAGATGCATGCACCCTCCAGATACAAATATATAGAGTAAATAGGGTCTCCAAGATCCCTCACAAATGACTGAAGGCCAATACAATATTAGTTTCTTTCCCTGATGAGAAATAGTCTTCAGATCTGGACCTGGTGCGCCCCTCACTGGTTGGAAATTCAATATATTTCTTCCTCCCTGAAGATGACCTCCAAAAATCATGAAAATATTGTCAAAATTTAGATCGGGAGTTGTATATAACTTATGGAAAACTTTTGGGGCCAAACTCCCTGATAAAACCCTCCAACTCACTTCCCCCTAGAAACTCACTTCCCCCTAGAGGACTGGTGCACTCTCCTTCAGCAGATTCTCCCTCCTGAAGAATAAAATAGATATGCAAGTGGGAAACCTCCAACAATTGATGGAAAAAGGTGTTATGGGGATGACAATCACTCCTGCAATGATTGTTCCTGAAGTTATGACCCCCACAAAGAAAATCGAATACTTTTGCTTCAGCGAGTGCACCCACCTACTGGAAATGCCTGTCAAATGTGCCCTGCTTGCACAAATATCTCATGAAATGGATCTGGTCTGAGTAGAATGGTGAGGGAGGAATATTTCACCTCCTTGACCAGGATTGGACTAGGAACAGAGGGATTTTTCACCTCATTGTTAGTCTCTAGGGTTTCTTGACTCAAAACCTTCAAAATGTAAGTTGCATAGCTCAAGAGATCTCAATAGAAGAAAATCATGAATGAGGAGTGAGTCGCCCTCCTCTCTCTTTTACACCTCCTGATATATAGATCTGTGTAAATAAAAAAAAAGTGTGTTTTTGGCTTGCAGGCTAGGTGGATTTGGAGCTGGAGCTTGGCCCAGATTTTAAAGTTTTAGGGGGTTTCAGGCAGGTTTTCAAGGTTGTTTACAGGACACTTAAATTAGCTTTCCTCTAGAGTTAGGAGGGTAGGTGGGTAGGTGTCCCTTGGTCCCATATTTTAAACTACAGCTCTGATACCATGTGTAAGGCCTCTGTCCCCACAGAGCCTTATAAAACACAAGTTAAAAAAATAGAGAGTAGATAAATGTTATTCTGTACAAATTAATCTTCAGAATTTAACCATAATTTATTCAGCAGAAGTTAAATTTACTAACATCATGACAATAAATCACATAACCATCACATAACATAGCATAATCACTAAAATACATACCTCTGTCTGATGTTAATTCCCCAATCTTTGGTTGTCCTCTCTGTTGCTCTGCCCAAACTTTGCCCAAAACTGAATCTTTCCTCCCTGGCAGCTAGGAACAGAGCCTATCCGGCTCCCTAGCTCCAGGATTCCCTGAGGATTCCTGGCCCCCGAGCCCAAAACTCCCAGCAACCTGGTGCACCCCTCCAATAGTCCACCCAAACTCCAGACCAGAAAAATACCCCCAAACAGAAAATACAGTCCCTGCTCTCAAAATGCTCCCTTTCCCCCAAAATTCAAAAGGTCCTTCTCTCGAATGCCTCTGCCCCCTCATATCCTCTCCATTCACGTCCTCCTACCCTCCTTTAATGCCACCCACCTTATCCCTCCATTTAATACCTTATCCCTTCATTCAATACCCTATCCCTCCATTCAATGCTTCATCCTTGCATACGTAAAGTTTTCTAATAATGAATTAAAAGTTATTAAGTCTTTAATTCTTTACCCTAAACATTAAATGTGTTAATCAATCAATTAATTAATTAATCAATATATATTAAACAATAATTAATTAATTAATCAATTAATATTATTAATAAATAATCATTATTTAACTAATACACATTAGGACAGTTAATTATTTAATTAACTATACGTGATAAACCTTAAGCAACTATTTAACTAGGGTTGTTACATACACCCACCCTTCAGGAAACTTCGTCCCGAAGTTAAAGTATTTCATGATACAAGGAAAAGAAACATGGTTCACATATTCATAACAAATAACTGCCATTGTTAGTAAGTAAGCCAAGAGACTCATTCATACTAGTGTACATGTGCAAGAAATGCATGTGTAGCTAGTACATACAAGTCTCGTTCATGTACTAATATCAATAACTATCATCTCTATAGTAATTTCCATAGCATCCAA
>SNQJ01S0038704.1:28625-44151 GCA_010110895.2 Picea sitchensis
TTTCTTTGGTCCATATACCTTGACTCATTCTTAAATTCCATAGGCTTGTAGGTCCTATCTATTGCATATGAAGGATCATTAGTAATATTACAATATATAAAAAGTCAACCATGCATACTATATAATCAATGATCAATCTCATGAACCAACACGTTTCATATATTTTCTGTATTCAATCATCATTATGTCAATATCATAAATCAACACACCATGTAACGGCCCCGCCATTATGACGCAATGAAGTACAACAAGTAATTTTTTTTAAAAGCATTAGGAAATCAACGTCAACACATAATTCACAGCAACACATAATCATCACAACATCATAATTTATATCATTACAAGTGACACATAATTGTAATCAATAACAACACAAACCAATGCATTAACATAAATGATAGTGACGCAGTTCAACACATCTCAATCAACCGAATAAATATAAATAATGATCAACCATGTCACTGAATATGAAATAACTACCCACCCAACCTATCCTGCATGGTTAGGACCTCCACGACATATAAGCAACGCTCAAGCCCATGATTCATCCAATTGATTTTGACCACTTAAGGTCTCGGGGCTGGTGATTGTTCTGAGGAACAAGGAGGTATCTAAATCCCACTAATACAATCAAGCCGAAATCCAATTAGATCAACAATCAAGCTCACCTATCAAGTAATCATGGCGCAAGAGTAATATAATTATTAAATCATTCAACATCAATATTATTGTAATGGCGCAAGATAATCTAATCATTAAAATGATCATACATCACATTAATTTCAAGGCATAAGAGTAATCATCAATTTTACTTTGTGGCACAAGGAAATCAAATCACATAACCATTCAGACATCGCATTAAAATCATGGCGCAAGAGTGAATCAATTTCTATAACAATCATACATTCACATAATTACAGGTGCAAGGGTAATATAACTACTGTAACACTCATACATCAACTTGATTTAATGGCACAAGAGAGAACTAAATTCCAAACACTCATACATCAACATATTTAGTGACGCGAAGAGATCTAAGTACCTACTCATTTATACATCAACATTATTCCATACAAGATTATGCTACCCCAACTTTAAATATGTATAGATGAGTCAAGATCCTCTTAAGAAACCATAAGGAGGTCAACCTTCTTTAAGCAATGTTTTACGAATTCCAAACTACTTGAGTATCTCTTAAAACCTCAACAAGATAATTCATAAAAGGAAAATAAAGGATGTAAAGTCAATCTAAGATAATTAAGAAAGGTCATCATTATCATGAACTAAATCATAGAAGACTAAGCATCACTATTCAACATCCAATTCTCTTGAAGTTACAACACTAGTTTAAGAATTTATCTAGAGCACAAGAGTAACATGGGGGTTCTATTTATCAAGACAAACACGTATAACATTTATGATTTCTATTCTATAAGAATCTCCCTTTATTATATCCCAAGGCATGGGTATTGACCCTTATCAAGAGTAGTATTTCAACACATGCTCATACTCCCAGCCACCTCTAAACCCACTTTTACTTGAAGTCAAGATAAAGGTTTTCAAACCTTATTTAAGAGAATAGACATGAATTATCTAAACCTTAAATGTAAGTTGGTTCTTCTAACTATTACTATCTCTTAAAAGAGAATAAGGCATGGCATTCCAGATTAAATTAAATTCAAATAATATAATAAGAAACACTAAACTAAATGTAAAATTTCAATACTATTGTAAGACCCCTTTCAATAAAATAAAAATTAATAAACCTTTACCTCACATTGATTAATTGATATATATTCTCACAAAAGTGCAACTTTACATAAGTACTAATATTACATTATTTTAATAATAAGCTCCAGCACTGGGGGAGACCAACAATTAAGTAGTTTCAATTTGCATTTCCTTGATGTAATACAACAAGGATGCAAGGCTTTATACAAACTCATTTCCATTGAAAAAGAGCTATTAATTAATTAATAAATGTTTGTTCCATTTCAAGTAACTTCATAACTGTTCTCACACACAAGCTACGGACTAGACTCCAGTTAAGTTATTGGTAGCGACATCATAAAGTTTGAAGCTTTTAGCTATCCAAGTTAGCACATTTTTACTCTCCCAAAGTTATAATGAAAACCAATGATGTCATCTTAAGGTATTATAGGATATTTTAAACTGGATGCGATGATACATTCTCAATGCCAAACTAAATAAAATCCTTCCATAAAATAACTCTACACCGTTACCAATCCTTCCGCTGCATTTAATGGCAAATGTAATCACAAAAACATAAATTAAAGGTCTGATCGAAACATTGGCATCGACCAAGAATTTTGCCTTATGTACAATATTTATTCTTGTAGCCACGATTCATTTAAAAGAAATTGAAATGACATACATATTAATTTTCACTTTCCAGAGAGCACCAAACCGTCAAGGCCAATTGTAAATTCGAAATCAGCATTCGGGTACAGTGACAACAATTCTAAACAAATTTAGACAATTAATATTATTACAATTTCCAGACTAAATAAAATATCGTAATCGATGGCGAAGAAATCAAAGACGTTCTCCGCGACCGTGCTCTTCTTGATCTTTCGCTTGTTAATCGTAGAAACTTCACCAGTACCTCCTAGCCAACGCTATGGGTACTCTTCTTTTCTCGTAGCCCCCCAAGGTGCAAAGGGGTCACACACACAACCAGAATCCTCTAGAGCTCCTAGATCGCCTCGCAAGGTGGAGCCACCACTCTCTCTCACGCTGGGTATCCCAACTCTCACAAGTAAAACCAGTGAAAAATTTTGCAGCACAACCTTTCCCATAACCAGTGTGTTCCATTTCTCATTTAGGCCATTTGTTTTATAGAATTTCCCCTGACACATCCCCTCTTGCACAATTAATTCACTTTTTAATTAAATAATTTAGAATTACTTCTTCCGTACACTTGTCATCATTTCCTCAAGTTGCAGAAGTAAATCCACAATTTATTTTTAATTAAATTCATTTATCTCATCCTTCCTAAAAGCGCTTATTAAATCACTCCTAGTTGTCTCTTTATTCCCCTTATTTCCAATTAATGACTGACGCCTTACTAATTCTGAATTGAATTAAATAGGAATCTTCTCCTAGTTAGACTAGTGTTCGCTAGACTCTAAATTCCTTTCTATGTGTACCCATTCTTTTAGCTTTATTCCATTCTTACCTTAAATTCCAATTTGGTAATCACTTGCACATATGTGTATTAAATCAATCTTTAGATTTATTTTATTTTCCTTGATTTCTAAATTGATTTACGTCATCCCCTCATTATTTAATTTATAAATTTAGTTTCTAGTCTTCTTACTAACTTAGACTTAGGTGTAATTAAATTTAATTTGCAAAGGCTTAAACTCTTATAGGGATTATACTTAATAAATTCAATCCTTAATTAATTAATTATTTGATTGATCTGGCAGTGCTCAAGATTTTATAAGGTTTGAATATTCGCTCAAGGTTTTCTAGGCCACCTAGTTTCATTGACTCAAATTTTAAATTACGCGACGTGCCCTTCAAGATGCACGACATTCTCCAAGGGTGCCACACGCCTTTGATTCAAATTTTTAATTATGCAACGTGCCCTTTAAGACGCACTCCGTGCTCCAAGGGTGCAACACGTCTTTGATTCAAATTTTTAATTACACAACGTGCCCTTCAAGACACACTATGTGCTCCAAGGGTGTCACTTGCCTTTGACTAGTTTTGGTAGCTTCCCAACCCCTAGAGTCAGCACTCCATTCGGGTGACCTTGTGAGAGACTAAGGGCTTATAAGGAATAAGGACCTTGCCTTATTGTGCTTCCCTTAGAAATCTTCGTGAACGACTGTCTCAGTCTGCCCTTACGGCATCGTGGATCTCTCGAACTAGATAGTCATTAACCTACAATTCGAGCCATGGCGGGAATGCTAGTAGGTTGTGTCAGGGACTTTGCCACACCTCTCCCTCAATATTTGGTATGCGTGCATGACCCCTTTAGTCTTTATGTGAGTCAGATTAGCAAGCATTCATCAGTCTGCATTCATTAACAAAACACTGTCAATGATCCATATACAACATCACAATATAATCGATCATATGTCACATATACATGAATGAAATACTCAAACCAATACAATCCACTCCCTGACTCAATCCGGAGTCCAAGGAGGTCCATTGTTGCCATCGACATCCCAATCTGTCAAGTGTCCTGCACACTCAAGGAAAACTCATCAATAGCATTTGTCAATATGCATATAACAAATAACATTAAATCATAATCCATCAGCAACATCATAAGAATTCATAAGCAAAATAATAATCATGTACCATAACCAGATCACTTGCACACAAGTGTCCTCAAAGAATAAGCCAACGACATGTGCTCGCAAGAGCGGGATGTTACACACCAGGTCATGATACCCAATGGCATCTAAGTGAATCTCAACATATTCATAAGTCATATACAATCAACACATTATTTGGTGCTAGGTAATCATATCATAACATTACAAAGTTTTAAATCATAAGCCACATAAAGGTGCATTCATCAAACAATATTAGATTTCTTATGTGTACGAAACACCCTCAAAATAAGCAAGCATAGGTCTAGTCAAAAGGGATCCTTACATATTTATCCTCTTGAACAAAACTTTAGCTCAAAATTTCTATGTAGCAACAAGAAAATGCTAAGAAAATATGATTGTACATAAGGTTTGACCATATATGTATCATAAGAATTTAAGTCTAGCTTCATGCTAATCTACTATTTCAATTTATTCCTCATTTTAAGGATCTCTATGAAATTATATCAATACTTCATATTAGTATGCATTGTGCAACATCCTTGTGATATTAAAACATAAACAATGCATTATTTCATATGCATATCAATATTGAACATTGAACTTTAGACAAAATTACCATGTCATGCTTAATAATTATCCGATCAACACTTGAATTACATTAAAGTAATGATTAGTTTTATTTAGATTACCCTTCACTGCTTAGTTGTGATCAGAGAGACTATGGTAGTCGAGCTAGTTTTTGTACTATGTAGCATTGACCTCCCAAAGTAACAATGAAATTATATGACCTAGACTCGTAAACAAAATGATATTTCCAAATATATGGTTGTCCTGAGAAAACATCACAAACTTCAAGTGGAACAACATCACACATTACCTCATATTTGAAGAGCTTGATGTTGTAGGGTAGGAAACATGATGATTGGAACAAATGTGTCATCCCTATCTTATCCAATTGATTGTGTATGGTTGGGGGTGTGATATCGTCAATAACTTCAACTTCTTGATGACCTTTGTTAATATTAGCTTCTTCTAACTTTCATTGTCAAACAATGAAATTTAGTGGTGGCCCCTTCACCCACATCTATGTGTGGAAGAGGCACTCACCCTCCTCAGGATCCTCTAGCTAGACCTTTGTAGTAGTGACAGTAACACTGGGTTACACATCAATGATATGTTTTCCCTTATTTGACTCATAATCAAAGTCTGGGCCAAAATCAAAGTCTTAGCTTTTCATCTCAACCAACAATGAATTTTTGGAGTCACATTAGTTATTGTTTTGCTAAGGGATTTTGTGGATCTCACGCCACTTTCTAGTATCCTTCTATGACTTCTTATTACTCTCCTTTGCATGTGACTTGAACTATTTGTCCTTAGGTTGGTTATCTTTGATTTATCCTTTCTTTTTCTATTTAGGGGTTCCTTTACCATTCTTTCACTATGGATGATTTCAATACCCAAACTCTCTTTTACCCTTCTGCCAAAATTTTTGTTCAATCTTGGCAACATACCAATAAGTAGCTCCTAGTGAAGAGATGTCTAAAAGTTGCATATCTATTTGGATGCACCTACGTAGTCCACTATGTTATTTTAGAACCAAGTTCCACTCAGAGTCCCTAATACCCAACTTTAAGTGCCAGGCTTGGAAGACATTAGTGTACTCTAGCACCACTTGTTATTTCTCATAACGTAAAGTTGTCGATCTCATGTATTGGTCATCATAGTTTTGAACAAAGGAATTGGGTCATCATACTGGTCATTGTACTAAACCATTTATCTAAATCATTTGTGTGTATCTTTCCCTCGAACAAAGGAATGTGAGAGTTAATTGGTACCTTGAAGGGTGTCATACCTCCAAAGTGACTACTTATCAAAGCCGCAATTGTCACTATTGGGATTTGTTGAAGGATCTAGGTGAAATGATCCAACATCTTGTTCCTTTGTCACCTGAGGGATTCCTTGAGAAACATCTTAATATGATCTCCTATTCTATCATCTTTCTTTTTGTTTTCCATGGGAGGCTACTTAGGTTGGAAAGGGAAGTTTTCACCGAGATCAAATAGTTTGAGGCCCAATTCGTTGTACCCTTACCACATTGGCGAGATGTATGAAAAAACAACAAAGAGAAGATTTCTCTAGTACCACTTATCTGGATTATGTTGAGAATGAAATGAAGATAGAAATAACAAGGAAAATAACATAAAGATATTATAGAGAGCATAGTAATATAGTGAAACCCAAATTATATCAATGAATGAAATGTGAAAACATTCAAATATGCAAAGCACAACAAACTGGCTAGAATGGTGGTAGTTTATCTCTTAGAAGAGATGTATCAGCTATGCTCATTTAGAAAAAGAGGCCATTACAAGACGTTGAAACTTCCTTGTAACAAAAAGTATAAAACCCTAAGATCGAAAACCCTAAGTTTGGGAGATGATGTGGAAAAAGGAATGTGGACCCCAAGAAGCCTAGTTGATATGTCAACTTCTAGGGATTGCAACTTATACATACAAACTTTGTTTGGGATGATTCTTGAACTATTATAAATCTTATTTCGAGCTCTATGTGTTTGGATAATCTAATGATCAAAAATTTACAGGCCATGCCAATTTCCAAAAATACATGAGAAATGCTTAAAAATATGGTGAAAATTTAAAACCTACAATTTTTTTTATAAAACTAACAAAATGTAAAATTATTTATAAATTATTTATAATACAATCACATATTTGAGGATCACTACATGTATCCACTTGGATCAATTCCATATACCATAAACTCCATAATTCACTATAATTTATCAATCCAAAAAAAATTCCTAAAAAACCTTTTAAATACTTAATTATTCAATTAACAAACTCACTTATTATTAACCCTTTCAACCCCATAAACTCCATAATTCACTCTAATTTATCAATCCAAAAAAATTTCCTTAAAAAACCTTTTAAATACTTAATTATTCAATTAACAAACTCACTTATTATTAACCCTTTCAACCCCATTTGATGTCAAATATTTTAACTGCCTAATAACATGATTAATGAATAAAAAATATTAAAAAAAATGCAATTCCCTTTATACCTAGCCTCTATATCCCCTTCATGCTTTTGAATGTGTTGTAGAGTTGATAGATAATATTAAAAACTTTTAAAGATATTTTGGTGTTCTTTTGACATTATTGATATTCAAAGTATTTGTTTCTATTTTGACTACTTGATCAATGAATAGAGTTGATAAATGAATAGAGTTGATAGATATTTTTAAAAAAATTTAAGATATTTTGGTGTTCTTTTGACATTATTGAATTCAAAGTATTTGTATCACAGGAGAAAAATAAAATTAAATATTAAATAAAAATACACCTTGAAAGAATGCAA
This sequence comes from Picea sitchensis, assembly GCA_010110895.2. Lineage (NCBI taxonomy): Eukaryota > Viridiplantae > Streptophyta > Pinopsida > Pinales > Pinaceae > Picea > Picea sitchensis. Next base: position 36,322 of record SNQJ01S0038704.1, read on the forward strand.
AGACATATGGACAATTGAAACGATGCAAAGACACATGGACAAATAGATATTTGGTATCAAAGGTACAAATACTAATGAGACTATGAAAGAATGTAAACACAAATGGACAATTAGATATTTGGTAAAATTTATAAATGCTAGTAAATGCTAATGAGACTATGAAAGAATGCAAAGAAATTTTAGAAAATACCTTTTAGAGACTATTAGAGATTTTTTTTTTTAATAAAATAATGTGTGTTGGACTTTGATTTTTATTAGTCAATGTATGTGTTCCATGTTGGAGATATTGATTGTAATCTAGAGCCCAGTTGTCTTCCTAAAATCATTATTATGATTGCTAAATTGTACATTTTTTCTTAAGAATGCACTTTAATATATGTGAGGTTACAAACTTGGCATCTCTTATTCATGTGGGGTTTATGGTATTTTACTTTGATGAGGAGTCCCACTCCAAGTACAAGGAACATATATCCATCATCATGTGTCGCCTAAGAACTTTCCATGTACAATGTAAGAGCAACTTGTATCTATTCATTTACCAACCACTATAATAAAGAGTATCTATAAAAGTTTTGGAAATCTCTATTTTTCATCTTAAGTTTTTAACTCATTAAATATATTCCCAAATTTTAACTCATTAAATATACTCTCAACCCTAATGTTTACCAACATTGAAATCTGAGAGTGTAGGCTTTTATAGTGAGTCATAATGTTGTCTAGCAATTTTTGGAAATACTGTGTAAAACGTTTTTGAAACGTCCAACATTTCGAGTGGACACTCCACCCATCATCAGGGACACTGAAGCTAACAATTTTGAACTGATTGTTGATGTTTTACTTTAAAAAGAAAGAAAGAAGGAAGGAGAGGTGACCATTGAGGTAATTAATTAGGAGAAAATAGTAGTTGATATCAATTTATAATTAATAAAGAGGAAGATTAACAATTTAGTCCAAATATAAAATAGTATTAACGACTTTTGAGATTATAAAGGAAATGAACGTAATGAATAGGGAAATAATAAAATAATCAAAATTCTTTTGAGAAAATTGATTATTAATAATAAAGTGAAAGAATTATGGATGTAATTAGGGTTTTGTAAATTAACTGATAAGAGGGGAACAAGGAGAAGTCGATGACCTAAGATCAGTGGTTACTAGAAATGAATGTTCTAAATAAGGGATATTAATAAATTAAAGTATATTGATGATAGATAATAAAATGGGGATAATAATAAAGTGTAAGAATCCAGGTAGGAGAAGTGACAACTTGTCCTCGACCATGACCTGAAAATGTTAACTTTGAAGATGAAAATTGTGTTACTATAATTAAATGTCAAAACTTGCCACTGTATCAACACATGCAGGGAAAGGAAATATGATTTTGGGAAAAAAAGAACATGAGATTGTTAGTAGCCTTTGAAATATGTACTTGTATGTTTTCGTAAGACAATCTACAAGAAATAGTATACAAGGTCTAGTCTAAAATTCTCAAGTTGTGTGTTCTTCATTTGCAATACAAATGATGCATTTCCTTTCCTTTCAATAGATTTTTTTATTATGCGCGTGTGTGTGCGTGCGCTATGTTTGCAGGTTTTTGTTTCCCATTATTAGGAGATTATTGTGTGTTTATTTGTATGGCATGGTTATGGAAACAATTTGCTATTTGATATGGCATTTCCCCAAATATTTATGTTTATAAAATTAAACAAGTAATGCACATTATACCTTCATGAAGATGGCATAAATAAATATGATTTCAACACAATTATGGCATTCAAATATCGTCTAGTGATCATGAATTAACACATTACCTCAACCATGAAAACAATGATAACATTCAAGGAATTCCATAGTACAAAATTGTATTAAGGAAACCATTATCTTTCACATATTCCCACGGTACTCAAAAAGTATGAAAACATTAGTGTTTAATGCCCAATTATAGTTGTGTATCATATAATAGTGAGGACATTGTAATAATTATCATTCATACACAATTTCAACTATGATAAAAGTGAACAATATTATCAGTATTAAGGGGATATTCACCCTTGTGTGTTATGTCAATTTGTTATCATGAGGGAGCAAATCCTTGAGGTATTCCAAATAACAATACAAATCACAAGTACCAATAGTATTTGTATTAAGGGGATATTCACCCATGTGTGTTATGTCAATTTGTTATCATGAGGGAGCAAATCCTTGAGGTATTCCAAATAACAATACAAATCACAAGTACCAATAGTATTTATCCACACAAGTGAGCATCATGTATATACTCACTATGTAATAGAAGATGTACTCAATGTATAGGAAGTCTTCTTAGAAAAATAACTTCATATTCAAGTTATAAGTTAGCATTAGTGGAATGGGACAACATGGGTTGTAAATGACCTGAAGAGAGAAATTAGAGTCAAATTTGCATGGGGTGCCCCACCCATATCTATATCTCCTCAATCCCAGGTAGCTTCCCTTATCCTTGTCTTGTTACCTTGTTTAATAGATGCATGAGTTCAGTTTATAGTTTGGGTTCTCAATGCAAACATGTCAAAATGGAAACAATAAACAATTTGATAACTTGCCTAAAATTTTACCTCCTTAATCCCTTTAGTCTCATGGAAATAAGCTACTAGGATCCTTACAAATTGAGAAATTTCTTGGAATTCTTTCTCTCCCTAATGCATCTACTTGAAAACCTTTACCTATAAATCCCTATGGTAAACTATTATTACTCACAACACATTTTTCTAAGACATTGAGATAGTTACAAAAGCATTTCTCACAACATATTTTTTTAAAGACACTAAGATGGTTACAAAAGCACTGCTCACAATACATTTTTTGTTAAGACACCGAGGTGGTTACAAATGCACTTCCTTAAAGAGAGAATCCAACTCTTAGTAAATCCACCTTGAAGAACCACAAGTTTGTATGACTTCTCCTTCCTATTCCAATTTACAAGGATATGAATGCATCTACAATGAAAGCCTCTATCAACCATATTAACACAAATTCTATCCTTGAATTCCAAAATGCCAAAATTCCCATTTCATATCACATCAAGTGACCATGTGGCCATTTTCTACTATTGACGCTTGAAACTGTTAGGATCGAAATGGAAACATTGCGAGGATGTAAATCCCCTTGCATTTTTATAGAGGTGGTACTCCTATTTACTTTAAGATTGTATTGGGACTCCAGGTCTTCAAAATATGGTACTTTGCATAAGTCTATCGTGGTAATCAAAGAAATATAAATATTACAAGAAAAATAAAAGGAAAATGTTTTCTTTTCTTTTTAAAGAAATTTCCTGAGAAATGACCAAGAATTGCACACTTCATACATTTAAAGAAGATAAGCAAAATTTCCTCACATCCATCATAGTTAAACTAAATATTTCTGATCACATAAAATAAAAAGAAGTTGATTTGCATGCATAAGAGAACTTTAACAGAGTGGAAACATGGGAAGCTCAAATAAAGATAATGATAGATCAATCTCAAATACTTTATAATCAAACCTTGGAGTTACAAAGCACAGCCAAAACTAATCCTGAAATAACTCTCTTGAAATTTCTAAAAAATATATAGTCTATTACATATTCTTTGAAATTTACAATGTGTTTTTCCTTAAGACTGGGATTGAGGCTCCTGTGGACCATAAAGAAAATATAAAAAATAATTAATCTTGTAGAAGGAGGATGATGGGAGGTAAAATAACAACAAGACTTGGAAAGAAGAAAAAGAGAAGTTATCACACTTGGGTTAAACCTTTCTAGTTAAAGAGGCGAAATAACTAGATTAAGGAAATGATAAAGAAAGAAATATGTGATCAGCATAAACTTACTATGATGGTCTCTCGTGTCTTCACTTGCTTGTTGTTGTCCCTTATGTTCTTCATTAACAGTTACAGGAACTGTCTCAATTGTTTCTTGCCCCTCGTTGGTCAATTTGTTGATTGATTTCTCAAACCATTCTTCAATATAATTTTCATTGGTGCCACATTTATCTCATGCCAGATTTTGATGTTGAATAAATCGCCCTCCAAGTCTCTCAAATCAAGGTAAATACCATGTATTACTTCTTCCTCAATATCTTGGTTCTTCACGGAATAGTCCACTAGACAATTTTCTATGTTGTCTTCATCCTATTCAAGTATACCATAAAACTTTTCAATTGATAACCCTTTAAATATCTCAACTTGTTTGTAAAATTGTTGCTTTGTTAGGAACATTGAGTTGATAATTAATTTAGGGTATTGTACTTCATTAGTACCTCCGGCTAGCTCTATCTCCATGAGACTCTTGAAAAGTTATTCCCTCTTTGATATATCTTGGTTGCATGCTTGAACAATATTATCCATTTTTTTAATCTTTTCCTTCTAGCACTCATTCGGTTGTTTTATTCGACTTGGGGAGGGAATATCATTCTCTCTTCTCCTCAGTTCCTTCATGTTAGAGAATTTTTTTCCAAAGGGTAATACAACATCAATGTAGAAACCTTCTTCATTCTTCGGGTCATATTGTAAATATTCATGGAAGGCATGCGCCCTTGAGCCGAAAGGAACAATGTTTTTCAAAACCTCCTATGCCTATGTGATCAATGCCATTCTCTTTTTAATATTTCTTTCTACATAGCTCTTGGATGATGTAAGTAGGCTTGAAGATCCTTTCAATTTAACAACAGGAATGGTGGGTCTGACTATTGACATAGGACTGGCAAGAAGTGGAAGAGGCATTAAGGCGTCTTCCAGTTCCTTGATCATTTCTTTCAACTTCGTTTTTTCTTCTTCTAAACCACCAATGGAATCATCCAGAGCATCCCCAGTTTCTCTGTGAATTCTATATATTTGGGACGACCGCATATCTTTTAGGCCAATCTCTAAACGATATTCTCCTTTCTTATTTTTCATTTCACCTTTTTCAATAATCAATTTCTTAGATTCCTTGTCAAAGACAACACTCTGGAAACCGAATGACTTTTCTTCATTGAAGGTATCACTCTCAATGATCTCTAATGATGAATTTTGATGGGCCATGTTCCATGGTTGATCAATTGTGGGAAACATTTTCTCGATATCCGCCTCGAGCTGCATGTCTTCAAGAGAGAAGTTGTTGATGTAATTTTCTATGCGATGGTCTTCTTCCTCTTGCACAACATTCTTCCTCTTCTTTCTCAGAGGGAGCTTGTGTGAGATCTCGATTTTTCCCAGGGGGGAATTCTTTTCTCCTCCGCCACTTGAACTATTGTTGTTAACTTTCCTATTTGGGTGGGTTATTGAAGCATTTCTCCGAGATTTCGTAGTTTTAGGGGTAACAACTGGAGACTAGGCACTCTTCTCACTAGGACCCTTACCTTTTTGCTTGTAAAACTAATAACTACTAAGTATTGTTTCCAAGTCTCCATCATTGTGTACAGGAGAACCTAAGTTTTTGTCTTATTCTTCACTAAAAATAATATGAATGAATGAGTTGTTGAATACTACTGATAGCATATGTTCCATGAAGATTTTTTTAGGGTCAAACCACTTTATATTTTCAACATACTTTAGATTTACATTGTGGAAGTGATTCACAAACTCATAAATTTTGTTTATATTCCTGAATTATGAAGTCTCCAATTTTCCAAGGCAAGGGGATGAATTGATTTTTCCGTTTTTCATGGAAAAAGTGCAACCAAAAATTGTATTGCTTGTTGTAATATTGGTTGTTGTCATTGATGTCAACCCTAGTCATTGGTTTTGGACTTCAAGATTGATGAAGGTATTTGAACATGAAGGACAGTGCACATGTAGACACAACACCCATGGATGGATAATATACATCATGTTGTTTCGGCGGTAGGTGTCATGTCATGTGGATCCTCATGGTTGAGGAGAAATGAATTTTTGAAGATGGCAAAGTGAATTGAAGAAGGAAGTACAGGTCGACTCTGAAGATAATTAAAGAAAAGAATTACAAAATGAGAAAGTGTCAGGTCGTCCCTAATGTTAAAAGGAAGTGACATAAAGGGTATAAATACATATCATTATAAATTCATTTTACATACACAAGTCGAATTTTAGAGGAAATCTGAAGTAAAGAAGGCCGGATTTCAAGGGAGGATGAAGTCTTTTGGTGATGTGTTCTAAGGTATGTTATTTACAAGTCATATTACCATTTTCTCTATAAATGTTTTATAGAATGATTCATATGGTGAAATTGGTATGGTATTGAGAAGGCGTGTCTAAGTACTTGTGGAAAAAAATTCATCTCTTTTTTCGCTATAATTTTGGAGATATAGTATGTGGAAGATAGGGTTTTTGACTAGTCCTGAAGCTAGTCATAAACATGTGTTCCCGGTAAAACAATCATAAATTATTCATAGAGAATACAAATGAAGTGAGACCAATTTCATTGGAAATAGTACGGGATGTAGTTTCTTGTGTGTGAATTTCAGAATCTGATGTTAAATATTGAACGTGGGGCATTCTGTACAAGTTCACTCTCTTGAATAAACCAAAATTGAATAAGGTATACCATTCTCTCTATAACTTCTTTTTGGGGAGGATTCAAGGAGTGAAACTTGGAGGAGTTTTAGAGAATACATTGAGTAATATTATCTATAGGATCATAGTATTCCAAGAATTGAATAATTGCAAAAGTTGAAGAAGTCTCAGGAAGCATTATCAGGTTCTACGTGATGGTTGGTTGATGGTGATGATTTAATGTAAAGTTTTGGTATCTCTCATATATTCTTGGGTGAAAGGAAGGGGCAAGGATGGAGAGGTCAACCCTCTCTTGATATTGGATGATTGTATCTTTCTTTTGGAGGTTTATCCCTCCCTTTATATTTGGAAGTTGTAGCTACCTTTGGAATTCATTACTTCCCTTGAACAATAACTATTGGTTATTTCTCACATATTGTGCATGGTGTATTATGGTGTATTGGTGTAACTCTTCTACTATTGTTCATTTCTCATTGGATATAATTGAATATATAATCTGGTTAAATTATAAGTTGAAAAAGTTTTTAAATTGTACTTGATACTGATTCACCCCCCTCTCAGTATCAACAATGGGTATCAGAGCAGGTTTCCTTCAGAACAGTTTAACCATTGGAAGGAAAATCTTGAGCAGAGATGGATGACCATGAGCACATTTCAAATGGGATTCACATATTTGATGGAAGAAATTATGCATACTAGAGTGATAGAGTGAAAACTTACCTAACATATTTACGATTAGACATTTGGTACTCAGTTGTAAATGACTATGTAATCCCAAATAATTCTCCAACCGATCCAAATGAGAAGAATCTTATGAATTGTAATTCAAAATCCAGACATGTTATTCTAGGATCATTGGCACCAACCATTGCTAGAAAAGTGATGGGTTGAAGCACTGCTAAATAGGTATGGGACAAACTCAAGAGTATCTATGAAGGTGATCCAAAAGTTAAGCAGGTCAAGCTTCAACGACATAGAGCAGAATTTGAAAATTTGAATATGGATGAAAAGGAAGATATTGCAACCTATTTTCTTAGATTTGATGAAGTTGTTAATGCTATTAGATGATTAGGTGAAGAGCTCGATGAATCCTTGGTTTTACAAAAAGTGTTGAGATCACTTCTCTTGAAGTATGATGCTAAGGTCTCTGCCATTGAAGAAACTAGGGACTTGAACAAAATGAAAATGGATGAATTACATGGGTCTCTTATAGCATATGAAATGAGAACATGTACAGAAAGTGACCAACCAAACAATGAAGCAGCCTTTAAATCCATAAAGAAGACAAAAGACAAGGATAACGACCTTGATGAAGAAATAACAAATTTCATAAGAAGGTTCTAG
>SNQJ01S0038704.1:47193-81766 GCA_010110895.2 Picea sitchensis
AACAATAACTATTGGTTATTTCTCACATATTGTGCATGGTGTATTGTGGTGTATTGGTGTAACTCTTCTACTATTGTTCATTTCTCATTGGATATAATTGAATATATAATCTGGTTGAAGTATAAGTTGATTTTTTTTTAAATTGTACTTGATAATGATTCACCCCCCTCTCAGTATCAACATTGCCTTGCCACTTCCATGATAAACAAATTATCAGATACATGGTATGGAACAAAAGATGGATTTTCCTTGGAACAAAAGATCATGATAACACTGTGATTTTCCATCTTCTCTAACGTCCCCTTTTTCTCCGAGAATTTATTTTCCTGGTCAGATATCCTGGGGGTGTTTTTACCAAACAAGAGTCCTTTGAAAAATGAAATGAAATCATTGTAAACTTCATAAAAATATAAAGAAGTTTCATGTCTCCACAATGCTTGATACTAGAAGGTAACTGGATCAATTTCACAGTTCACCCTCTTACAGACAATCAATTTTGGAAATTGACATCAATATACTATCACAAATACCAAATAGGAAGTCATAAAGAATTTCTTGTCCCTTTTGTAATGTGACAATTGGGAGGAGATTTCAATGGAAATCAGTTTTCCCCAATCGAAGATAGATTTATCTTTAACTTTAAAATATAAAATATAAAGAATCATCTAGGAAATGGTGGCGGTGCTTTCTTGTCCTATCAGCCTGGTAAAAAACCAAGCGATTTCCCGAAAGGGTTTTTTAAATGAGTCGGCCTAAATATTGGTTATGTCTTCTGGGACAGCTGCAGGATTATCCAAGAACTCAAAAAGAGGTCCAAGCCATTGTCATTTTTCTTCAGAAATTCTTTGCAATCCTCTCATTTGAAGGTAAGTGTTGGCTCAGGGAGCTTCAACATCTTACAAAATACTTGTGGTGAAAGAGAGATGGGGGAATGATCTTGGAGTTGTATGATTCACTGACTCGGTACATACTTCTCAATGCACCATGCAACTGGTTATTTGCAGTCAAATACCTCAAGGACACACCCTGCACAAGCAATTATGAATGTCCAGATTATATCTTTCTGTGCAAGAGGATATGAGTAATACGAGTATGCTATGGACCACTGAAAGTTATGGTCTTCATGAAAAAAAATGTTCAAAGTATCACCGCATAACTATTTTCTAGCTGCTACTGCCATAAGTTGACGAGAGTGTTATTTCAACTGGATAATAACTTGAAATGAAACCATTGACAAATCGTACTTTAATGAAATTTAATGAAAAAATCTTTTCGATCCCTTCGCTTATTAATGACGATATTTATGGAACCTGCATGATCAGTTATTAGCATTAAACCATACTAAATGCGTATTGGGAAAATCACGAAGATGGTGGGGATGGATGAGATTAATTTGAATTTGGGACCTTTTGTGAACTTGCCAACCCGGGAACCCGCGAACCTGTGGTTGTGAATGATCGAAAATAGGCTAAGTGTTGCACAATGGTCGGTCGAAATTGGATACAAGAGAAATGAGATACTTAGGAGCTCAGTACCCATGAAAAGTCTGATGGTAATAATGTACATCATGGGTATTTGGGTGCAAAATGGAGATTGCGAAATTTGGAAGATGAAATCTTGAACCTGTGAGCCTGTGGTTGAAATAATGGTTAAGTATATTATAAAAAGGCAGTCGGTCGAACTCATGATATAGGAACATGGATGCAGGTGAAGACCCGTGAGTCCGCAAACCCGCGAACCCGTCGATTTTTTAAAATACGACTAATTATGGTAACTAGAAAGGGAAAAGAGAAGGGAGAAAATAAAAAGGGGAATGAAGGTATGTATAGAAGAGGGAAAAGAAATGAAAAAATAAGTTAGGAAAATAGAAAGCGGAGGGAAATTTCGGAAGAGGAAATTGATCTCAACATCTACCATAATCAATTTTTTTACTCAGCAGGTCCCATAACACAATTACTCTTTCTAAGATGTCAATCCAAGTAAAATATTAATTTAGGATGTAAAGAACATCAATCATGTACATAAAAATAAATTTTCTATATTCAAACTTGGAAAATGATACAATTCATCATATTCCCCAAATACTCAATGAAATGCTACACCCTCTCCAGAATTCCCATTTCCACAACTCATAATCACAATAGTAAAACAAACAACTACTTGTAATGGTTTTAGACTTCGTAATGAACATGTAAAACAATGTCTAAACTAGAATAAATATATTAATATTATTTTAAATATAGACATTTATAGTAGCATTATTTTTGTACATTCCCTCTTGCTATGTAGCACTTCCCATTCTAACATTTATAGCGACCATCTTCTGGTAAGTATTTTTGGTGTGGATCAACCATACAATAACATTACATTCACCTTATTAAGCATATTTACTTATGGAAAGACATGAAAACCATAAAACTAATGAGTTGAAATATGTTGTGCCATATCATGAATTTTCATGTAACAAAGAAGACTGCATAGAGGAAGATAGACTTTGAATCTCTATATTTGTGATGGCCCTGTACATTTCTCACAGACATGAGGATACATGACAAAATAAACAACATAAGTAGTTGATTAGGTGGATTGAAATTCATCATGAAATTACTAAAAAAAAGAAAAGAAGGAAGATTTATAGGTGCCCTATACACTTAAGAACCAAAAATGCATTGAGCAGGAAAGAAACACCATTTATCATAAAAGGAATCCTAGTCATACAAATGGTAGTCTAATGTGTAATGTTGATATGTTATAATTGCAACAATCTAAAATGCTTCAAGACTAGCCTGCATGGTACATAATTGAATATTCCTAGAAATTTCACATCTTCAAAAAATGAAACAATTGTTCTATATGGCATAGTAACCCATATTATAGCATTTGGGGAAATTGTCTTTGCTGTTTTATTCGTATAGGGTTCCAAATTTGGTAACCATTTTTGAGATATAATTTATGCTAAATCAATGTGAGGAAATATTGTCAATATTTTCCCAATATTATATGATGGTATTCCCATTCCTAACATAAATCAAATACTCCTTTGATTTTCCTCTCACTGTAAGTTAGAAGTGTAGGAAACTTCATAATAATCCTTACCCAACAACTTTTATTAACTCCAAGACTTTCTAGATATGCTATTGTTGGCTTCAAGTTTTCATTTAGGTTAAGGAAAAAGAGTTGTGGCCTCTTTAACATAATCTTATGAATATCTAACTAAGGAACTCCTAGTTGTAAAAGGAGTTCAAACATTGGTCTTATTTTCCCCGCTACGTTGTAATTTACTATGCATGGGAACTTTCCCACAAGTGTTTTTATTTGTTCAAGAGATAATCCAAAATTGAGGAGATAGGCCAAAGAAAGATGAAGATGTCCACCACTTTCTAGTATAGTGATTTTCATTATATTATTGGATGTGGATCTAGACTTGATCACATCATCTCTAGAATATTTTTTCCTCGAAGGAGTAATTGGAAAATACACTAAGATATCAATTAACCGTTATACATGTTTTATGGAAATATATTCAAAGTATGGAAGTAGTGCACTTCTGATTTCAATGGTTGTCAATTTTCGTATCATTATTTGTTTTTCAGATATAGGGGAATTGATAACTGTTTGGGATTACCTAGGTGAGGCCTAAGTTCAATTCTGGTCAGTTTCCACTATAAACCCTGGGCTAGTTCCAATAACCCACAAGACAACCCCTAGCAGGAAACATATGACTTAGCAATGATCGAGACATCCAGAGACACACTAGAGAGGGGGTCCCACTGAAGGGGGGTGCCTATCCTTCTATCCTTATCACAACGGGCCAACATGTCACTTTTGGGAGTTGAACCTCGTGGGGAGGATTAAAAATAGTCTTCCCAACCACCCTAGCTATGAACCTTGGAATCGTATCTTTGTTAAACTAAACCAAGAACATATTATAGAGTATCCAAGTAGAATTGAACCTGCATCGTCAAATTACATGCAGGTATAACCTCACCATATATGATAAACTTTTCCTTTAAGACAAAACACTATTGAAATTAGTGGGAAACACTCCTAACTTCCTTCAAGATTGGTTCATTTATGTCAAGGACTCTAAGGATGAAATTTTGAATGGTAACAATTACAACCATACCAAATGGTAGAAATTGTGATTTTCTTGGATAGTGCAATTGTTGGATAATTTTTGTAATAGGATAACATGAAGATGAATTACAATGCATTCAGAAAAGAAGAATTGCAGCAATCAAATAAATCCAGAATCTAAAAGAGATTTGCACAACATATGAAAAATTGAATTCCTTTAGATAAAAAATACAAAGATACAATCCTCTTCACAAAAACTCGCCTACCTTGTCTCTTAAATGAAAGACTTGGTGATGATACAAGTCAGGTTGGAAGGTTGAAACTCTCTAACCACTAGCATTAACATAAATTTACCATTAGCATGGTCACACAAACTGCCAACTTTACTAATATTTTGACTAGTGTAAAACTCAATTAATAAAGTACATGACATCATCTACAATAATATATTTAACCCGTGACTCCATTACAATATAACCTAGAATGGGTGATAAGACATCTCTTGCATAATTAACCTCAAAATTGTTTGCATATATTTTATTTGTTGACTTTGATTTTGAGTTGGTGAGATTTAAGATTCAAATGTATGCATGGAATGAACTATGGAGTTTCTGATAAAACATCCTTTAGAGTATGCTATTAATTATTAATATCTACAACAAATTATTTAGGTTTTTGGTTTGGCTATTGTCATCATGGGTGAGAGTAAATACCCCCAGAATTATGTGCATATGAAGAGGAAATTATGTGCAGAATTTGGCATAAATTCCATTGATGTAGACTTACCAGGAGATGCACCAAAAGATAAATTCCTTGATGAAATTATTGATCTGAATGTCAATCCTCATGTACATGGTATATTGAAACTTCCTAGTTTCTTCATAGAGGCAATTATGAAATTTGGATGTTTCTCTATAAACATTACATAGACTAATTTTCAAAATAATGATTAAATAGAAAAATGAATATAAAAACAACATGAATTCTTAAGACTATGATAATTCTATTTTATTTTCCTTTTTATTTTTATTTGTCAAACACACAATTCTATTAATTTAAGGAATTAGAAGATATGTCCAAAATCACTCCTAGATGGATTTATACAAGCAAGGAAACTGTTGACAGGTCCAAATGGTCTGTCAAGTAGGTAAGGGAGAATGCCTGATGGCGGGTCCTAATTAGACCTACTCTCATTTGGTGTAGCATTTCCGACGAGTATGTGGGCCTCGTTGCCACTAAGAATTAAAAGAATAAAAATGGGAAATACAATGAACTTCTCCCCAAATAGTTCTAATTAATCCTAAGACTAATACAAATGAAAGAAAACTAATCTAATCTAACTACTTCTAACCTATATCACAGGAGAAAAACTAATAGATGAGGACAACTTAAAATGATACTTTGACAGCAGAAATAGTTCATGGCATCCAAGAGTATGTTATAACAATAATATTGCAGATATAATCTCAAATAGTTGAAGAGGAGACCTATAACATCATCCCTACACTCATTATAAATCACAACAACATAAGAATTTTAGATACTAAGAACAAAAATAGTTTGCATGATCAATACCCAGAAAACTCAAATGACAAATACATGTATAGAATAGTCCCACAAGCATTTGCAAACAGTTATGACTCCGAAAATTCCTTCCGCTCTTCATATATTCAGAAATAAGAGTATTATCAGACTATACAATGGGGGAAAGTCCTCTATTACATCTAACGATTCCTCTTTTATAAGACAAGAGAAACTCTTCAGCTCTTGTGACTGTTCACTTAATTTTCCCTTTGATTTGTCATTTTACATTTTGAATTTTATTCATTTTCTAAAATGAACATGTGAGCCTTGTGACCAAAAGTTGAAGAGACTCATGGGTGGTTATTTTCTCCCTAAGGTAGTTTAGAAATGATATTCATTAAACAAAAATATGAATTCTTCCCATTAGTGTCATCTTTAGTTCTTCAAGTTATTATGAGTGTTTCTAGTTCTAGCCTACTAAATAAGATCAATTCATCTCATTCTTTTCCGTCTCACCCTTTCATTAAGCTATTCAAGGCCGTATTTCGACTCATGTAGCTTCAAATATGATTGTTGAAACATTGCACAACCAATTCTTCAATTAAATTCAGGCCTGTTTTGTGTTTTGCATTTTATGAGAATTTTGGCCTTCAATCTATGAATATTTTCTATGCTACCATATTCTCCTTTATTTTATCTTTCCAACGAGTTATCATGGGCCTGATTTTGTTTCATGTAGCTCCAAATATGGTCGTCTGAAGTTTACATAGTCAATTTTCCCCCAAATTCGTGGTATGTTGTTCCTCTCATTTTCTAGAGTTTTTTGTTGCTATTTTGGCTTGAAGCTATCTCAATGCATTCTTTGTCTCGATACCTTTCCAACGAGGTATCATGGGCTTGATTTTGACACTTGTAGCTATGGATATGTTCATTTTAAAACTAGTGCTTAGTAACCTTTGATCATGCATGTGGGTGAATCTAGGTCATTGATCTTTAACCATTATACAACAATTTCATTCGACAAAATCATTATTTCCGATGATGATCGCCGGGATTCGACGGTCTTCGGGCCATTTTGCAGCATCCACATTCCATAGTAGTTATTTTTGACTATGATAGTCGGGTCGGGCCATTCTACAACATAACTATTTTGCAATAGTTCATTTTGTAGAACCTCATCCCATAGCACCATTTTGTAGCACCTCATTCCATAACATGTTTCCATCAGACTCTGATGGGTTGGGAAGGTGAAAGAAGATAAGGATTCAATCCCGATGGCTTGACTATGATGGCTCATCCCGATGATGTTAATTAATGCTCAAGGACAAATTAATAATCTTAAGTATGAGCTTCATGATGGTGATGTATTCGGGAAGGATAAGATGGGATTCTAAGAATGAGGGAAGGTTTGTCTTAATGGTAATTCCCAATGGAATTTACCATGAAGTGAAGGTGAATACCAATGGGAGGAACCCTGGAAAAAATGAAAAAAGAATGTTAAAAAATAAAATGAAACAGAATGATATATATACATACACACACACACACAACCTAGGATTTAGGGGAAGAATGGGAAAAGCGAAAATAAATTTAAAAGAAAAATAAATAAAGGGTAAGAAACAAATATATATATAAAAAGTCAAAAGGTTTTAGGAAAAGCACACCAATTAAAAAAATAAGTCTACCCATGTAAAATATTCCTAAAGTAAAATCGTTTTTTTACATGTAAAAAAAATAAACACCAAAGGGTAATTTTGGGGGAAAACCATGGGAAATTTGTAAAAACCACGTGTAATCAAAACAATGTGGTTTTTCGAAACCAGGGGAAAATACAAATAAAAATAAGTAAATACAAAAATAGTAAATAAAAATAAAAATTACAACAAAAAGAAGAAAGAAATAAAAATTAAAAAATATACAAATTATGTACAATAATAATAATAAAATAAAAATTAGGAAATTGAAGCCAATTTACACACAATTCAAGGTTTCATGCCAGTCATGGTTTTCGAAGAGAGGGGAGGCTAAAAAAAGAACCCACTAAGATTAATCCGAAGAAAATTATGCCTTTCAAACCTTAGGAATTTCATAAGCGAATTGATTTAGTTAGCCTGATGATATGAAACCAATGAGGGGGGCCCGAAAAGGATCAAGGTCATGAACTCATCAATACAAAGGTGATAGGAACAAGAATCATTTGAGTTTTGGGCAAGGCAAGACTTAGTCCATAATGTTGACTATTATCTTCAAATGACAGAAAACATCCACAATAGAGAGAGGTTTCATAAAGAGGAAGAAGATAAATGATTCCCCACATGCATTTCAAGGCTGGAGTAGTCATGTAAATGAAGTGGCCCTGCGAATCTGCTCTTTCAACCACAAAAAATATGAGATTAGTTATGTGATCAAGAAGGAACTTCCCATTATACATAAACATTGCATTCCCTGCCTTCAATCAAACTTATGAATGAGTATTGGTCTTTTTCAAAGATAATCATGGGTGGTTGTAAACAAGTTTCCTAAAAACCACATGGGCCAAGTCTCAAAATCAAAATAAGGATTAGTGATTGTGTGATTCTATTCAAGAGTTCAAAACTGAAGAATATGATCAAGACATTAAGGACAACATGCAAGCAAGAGGATGCATAATGCATATTTTTTTTCATTAAGTTATACATTCAACAAGTCTTCAAAACAAACTCATTCAAGTCATACAATAGAACATCAAACCCTACAGCCACATATGATCATCAATCACTTCGAAATCTACAAAATGCCCCAAGGATAATGTTTCAATGTCGATGAAAACATCATAAGTTAGGAAGCATCATGAAGACATTTGAAGGCATTAAATCAAAAGGTACAATCAAGCTCCTTCAAAGACAATCATCAATCAAGATTAACCCCCAACTCCCTCAATGTAGAGAAATAATTAGCACTAGATTCAAGCAGTACGGGATTAGACTTTAGGGATGAAATTTTAGTAGGGGGCCTCAACAAATGGAGACACACTAGAAGAAATAGATATCTTTGCCAGTAGAAGTGTAGTGCCTTTACTTCAGATTTAAATTTTAAAGATAAGCTCAACAAATTGCAGACAACTTTCTAATAATCATGAGTACTACAATGATGCAAAATTTCCAAAAGATATAACCCAAAATTTCTAGTACTTTTAATCAAACACACCCTTTTCAAAGAGCTAATTAGTGAGGTAAATTATTCTACTAGCTACACACTTCAAATTAGCTTTGATTTAACCATGAGTTTTCACTTTTATAAAAAACAAACATCTACATAAGTGTGTTCCTCATCTCTCTTTTCCTGTCATTGCTTTGCTACCAATGAGTGTCCATAGCCCCGAAGAAATTGCTTAGGTACCATACAAGCATAGTCTTGACGGGTTTACTTGTACTTCCTACACTATTAATAGTGCTTTCAACTTCCTTTTTATTTCAAAATATTCTCACCCTTTTAGATTTTATATATAGATATGCATATGCACATAGGGTGTGAAGGAAGCAGGATAATACGAAAGTTTATTTGATTTTTTGAGTAGATGTTATGAATTTTAGTTTAAACCACATGTCTCCCCAAAAAACATCACAGTATTGCCCATTTTATTAATATGAAGTGAATGGAGCTCAAAGAATAAGATAGATAGTCACTTTCCTATACTTATGGATTATCATGGTACATTCAATAGGAACATGTGTTCCACTAGAACTAGCAGTCCATACCTACATCTAAGAACTTCATGAATGTTCATTTAGATAGAGAAACCCATGTATCTTATGACTCATAAAAATTTATTCAGTATGTGACCAGAATTGGACCAACCCCTCACTCAAATTTAAAATAATCCTCAAGGTAGACTAAGGAGTCAAATCAAATAAGAGAATGTACCAACATTCAAAATAAAGGGTGGAAGTGATCTGTACAAGAAGAAAGAAAGTGCTAAAACCAAAGCCAATTCATGAAAAGAGAACTAAACTAAGAGAATTCTAAAGATAGAATGTTGGTCATCAAAAGAATGAGAATTGGCTGAAAAATAAAAATAGAAACCAACAGTAAGTAATAAATCTGGTGGTAGCAACAAAGTATGAATGATATACACAAAAGTATCATTATTCAAGCTCCAAGAGTTGGGACAAGGGAATTTTTTTAATAAATAAGATTTCCACATTAAGGTAAGACCCATCCCATAGATTTTTAGAACTAAAAATCAGCAAGACTATGATGAGCACGGATCAAGAAAATCGATATCTAACGAGGCTTGCATTCCAACATATTTGAGATTTTATAACGACAAATTTCATATTGTTAAAATGCCTGAAGGAATTGGATAAATTTAAGAATTCACCTATGATGGTATAAGAATATGAACTCACTTCCATGGTTGAAGAATTAAGAAAAAGGAAGTAAAATTATATTAAAATAAAGAAAGAGACTACACTGAACTAAGAGAAAAAACAAAAGCACACTTTGTTAGTCATTATAGGGAGCGTTAATCATGAAAGAGAGGTAAACAACATAATATAGATGATGAGCATTATTAGTGAATGCATTCTCAATGAAATATTGGAAAGTAAGTCAAGGGAAATTATCAATCAAGAAATTTTAACCATTCAACATCAAGTCCAATAGAAACATTCCCAAGGTAAAGATCTGAAAGTGAGATTATGAGAATTGGTAATCCAGTGAAAAATTTGCAACACAGTCCTCTAATCCAATTGTCATATATAATTTCTCTTTCATTTAGTGAAACATGAAAAAGCTTATGGGAACTTAACAAAGTGAGTCAATGGATAATTTTAGTTAAAACATATTTTTAGATTCACTCACATGAATATTTCACAAACCCATAATATTTCAATATTTATTGACATGAAAAAGTCTTTTTCACACTTGAAAATGATGAATTTTCAACAACTTAAATCACAAGTGACATCTTTCACCGAAGCATTGATTTCTCTTTTCCATAGAAGATAATTGTTAAACCCAAAGATTCAAACAATTCAATCTGATTAGGCAAAGAGGGTATATTATAGTTATAGAAGTCACTGAAAATATTCATTAAAATGACTCCAAATATCCACTAGATTAGATATCAACATGTAAATGTATGAATGATACCACATTTATGATCAGTTGCTGGGTTGGTGACACTCTTGGTTAATTAAAAAATATAACAAAGGAATATGAGCAACCAAGTTTAGATTAAAACTTCCCTAAGTTGCCTTCATTAAAGAGAAAAATCATGAGTTGTTGGTTGTAGAATTCATTTCTCATCCTGCATAACAAAAGATAATGGTATGATCAGCTATTAGACAGTTTGGAAGAATCTATTCCTCTAAATGACAAACTTATTAAAATGGAATTAGACTAAAAAGAAAAATAAAGACCAAAATTAAAACTAATCTTAAGCAAAGCATGTTAAGCTAATGTAAAATGGAACTAAATTAGTTGTCATAAAATTATGCAAGTGTCAATGTTGTCATCAAGTATCCATTCATTTTCCATTCAGTCAAATATCACAACCTCCTTCTAAAGAGATAAGCAATATGTTATTTCCCACAATATTCCATTTGACAAGAAATTTAGTGTCGTTGATTGTTGTGAGATTTGTATCCCCTCGACACTATATCTCATTACTGAAATCAAAATCAATCAAATTAAACAAATATGACCACAATACTTCAATTCCATCCATGCTCTAAATATACATGTTCATTATCAATCTTAGTCATGCTTACAAGATAAATAAAAATTGATTCAAAAATCATAATTCTTGCAAGACAAGGAATTTATTTCCTCTTGTCATTAATGATAATAAAGTAAAATATTCATATGATCATCTTCAATATTGTGAGAGGTAAGAGGAAATCATTGAGGAAATGATAAAAATTAAGATACTCTAGAAATGCTCAAGTAATATCATATCATATCCCGGGTGGATTGACTCTCCCGTCATAAATGAAAGATAGAATTAGAAATCATAAATGAATGAATTGAGTAAGATCTGATTTCCATTTGAGTGATAAATTGATGTTTGTCATGATGGAAAAATCCATAAATTTGATATCCTCAAGTTCCCAAGAGTGTTCTAAGCAGAGAAACAATAAATTTTACTTCCTTGAGTTTACATATGTCATAGAATATGAAGAAAATGAAATGAAAAAAGAAGAGTGTGAAAATTTTCTCTCTGCTAGATAGGTTTTCCATTCAAAAGAATAATACATGTAATCCGGAAAACAAAATCAACAAGCTCATGAGCAAGCGGGATCCAATAAAGATATTCAATTCATGAACCAAACATTATTATCTTCCCAAGTAATGAATAAACCAAGTTTTGATTCAAGGAGTGTTGAAGAGTGCGGGGCCTAATAGATTGATGAGTGACAACCCATGAGAAATTCACATCTTGAAATCTATTGTCGTGACTAAGATTGAAACAAACGTTGAAAACTCAAAATCAGAATCTTAGAAGTTGTATTGACATATTCCATCAAGGTATTTACAACTCCAAGGATTTGAATGGCTTCAACATTGAGATAAGTGTGTAGTACTCAACCATGATAAAAAAAACTGGTTACTCAGGAATATAACTAGAATGAGTGACTTAAAATCAACAAATCCATGGTTAAAATATACTCTGCAAGAAAACATCAGGTCTGAAATTCTCATGATTGATAGTGTTAGGATTGAGTCTTTAGTAAATTAGTGGATTGGATAATAAAATGACTGGTTCCCGAGAATTTTTTTCAAAAAGATATCAACAAATTATTTAAATAAGAGTGATGTCCACAATGTTGAAACATGCATATAGATAGTGTGAAAGAAGATCTCTCGCTATTGTGTATTAGAGGAAACTTGGGTAAAGAAAGTTGCAAGATAAAAGATGAAAATCCCCCTTGAACATAACATAAGACATGTGCGGCCAATGCCCAGAAACTAAAATAGAAATCAACTAAGTTCACTATGCAAAGAAAAGACTACAAAAAATCATGTTGGCTAAAAGTAATCAAAGAAAAGAGTCAATGGAAAAGAAACCATTTGGATAACTCCAAAACCAAGGAAAAATAATCATCTAAAGAGATTACAAGGAGTTGGAGTGGCTTGGATTTCAGATGGGAAGAATTTTAATACTCAAAACTTTCATTCAATGTGTATGGGACATCAAAATCGGAACTTAAAAAGAATATCAACCAGGTGAACTTTCCCAATTAGAATCATGTTGATATGAGATGGAACAAATCTAAGTGCCTACTCTCACCAGAATAGGGGATAAATAATGTCCTTTATTTAAAATACCCACTTGTACAATAACAAAATTCTTGAAAAGGATTTGTCAAAGTGGAGAATGAATATAAGCACGGATCTGAAAATTGTCCCACAGATGGAGAGTTTTGAGAGCGAAAAATAAAATAAAAAATTCATATCACAATTAAATTCAAAAAGTCCATTCAAGGGGAAATTAGTGTGCAATATTTACTATCTCCTCCCACCTCCGTTGAGAATTACATGTATTGTTCATCCAATAGTAAATAAAATAAAAGGAGAACAAAAAACTAATAAAAAAACCAGAAAGTGAAATTAATACTATGCAAAGAAAAAAAAACACTAGCCTACTCTATCCTACTCATGTTATATGCTACAATGGTTGTAAAACGAGATATGCAAAGTCATAATGCCAATGTATCCATATGTATAATTCCAAGCCTGCAAACATATGTTCAAGACAAAACATCAATGATAGAGCTTGGAATAAATATAGAGTAAAAGTATAAAAAAATAGAGCATGAAAAATTCTATCCATTATATTAAATATGTGACAATGATAATTCATGGGAACATTAATTGAATACGATTACTCCAAATGTTTCAATTCTATCATAAAATCGACCATGGCTAACATAGAATTGATAGAGTGAGTTCAATGGAAAGTAGCATACCGAATGAGAACCGTGCATAGAATTCATATGAAGTGTACTTGGTGAGAGAGGTGTTATGCTAGTAAACTTGTTAACTTCAAAAGACAAACCAAGAGAACGAGGGATTGACATAAACATCGGTGTAGATTGAAGTGTCTTATTGTCTTGACAAGCCTCTCGGGGCTCATACTTCAAGCAACCATCTACTTGAGATAGAATAGTGGAATCAAATGATAATCATGGGATATTACCCACCATGGTATAAGAAACATCCTCAAGACAATGGTGGAAGCCACTAGCATCAACAATATTAAATAAAGGGCTACTTGAACAAGAAGACACTCTATTAATCCAAACTGAAGATGAAACATAAGAAGACATGGTTGGATATACATTTGCTACAACATTTCCTTCATCCCATGGAAAAGGCTGATAAGGCATACTTTTGCTAAGTTCAAGGGAAGAGGCACTATCCTCTCTATCTTCCATATGCACATTACCACCATCAATTACTTCAAAATGGGTCAACCCTATTGATTTCATTTGAATAGAATAATGGGTGACTTCTTTCAAAACAAAATCATTAAAGAGACCAGGATACAAATAATAATAAGTGGAAGAATTAAGAGAATTAAAAGTTTATCTTGTACATGAAACATTTTCAACAAGTGACTCCCTGAATGTTATTTCATCTTCCTTAAGAACATTGATGAATGATTGGGAGTTGGTAGGATCCACACTAGGAATGGTTTCACAATCAACACATTCCTCCTCAACATGGTTTTCCTCATCCAAGAAAAAAGTGGATTGTTGTGATAGAAGTGGTATGTCTTGTATGTTAATTTCTTCTCCTGAAGTGAAGATATTAGTGTGGTTGTCTTGCTCCCGCACAATATGAGAATTTGAAATATATTTCATAGCATACTCATGGTTAGAGGAGAGGAGCACATCACAAGAACTTTTAGACCAACAATTTTCAATAAATGATCCACTAGAAGTAGTAAAACATTATTTCTCTATGTCAGTTGAACTAGGAGAATTTATAAAAGTAGGAAAATTCAAATCAGTATAAACTAATTCCAAATTATACATGGGTGAGGAAGGATTCAGGTCACGGGTGCCCATATTTTCTTCATTAACATAATGATAAGCATTCATGTCACTCCCCACAACTTCCTCTTCCATTCCTTGTGATGGAAATATGAGATAGGATAATGATAACTTGACATAACCATCGGTGTGACCTGAAGTGTCCCATTATCAATAGAAAAACCCTTCTCTTGGGAAACTACATAAAAATATGAACTCAAATTTACAACACAAGAGGTATCTTTTTCGTCACAAGGAAAGAAAGAGGGGATGGAGTGGTGGGAGGATACATATGTTTCTTTTGAAAAGGAATTCTTTCTCTAATATATATCCTCCATAGTAAAGAAATATTCATACATATGGAGTCCAACTAAACCCTTACCATTTTCAACATTTTCATTTAAATCCAAATCACCATGTAAGGGACCATTAATACATGATTTATATTCATTATCCTCTAGTTGATGTGTTTCATGAGTAAGAGAAATTAAACAGGAAATTAAATCATTGGTAGAGGGCCTATCATCCAAAGGAAACCTATAACAAAGATGAGTAAATGTGATAACAAAATCTTCAAGAGATTCATCTTCGTGCTTTCTAAGGTATGTTATCTCTACACATAAGTTATCATAATCATAATTCTCAAAAGAATGCATAAATTCACACATAAATTGTTCCCATGTGTGAATATAGGTAGCCGACAAAGTCTTGCACCAGCTCTTGTCCTGGCCTACAAAAGTGAGAGTGAATAGCTTGCAAAATGAGATTTCTATCAGTAATATTTTGAAAAGAAAAAAAATCTAGAATTGTAAAGCATGTTCAGATGCATAGGTTTCACCCTCGCCATCAAATTTAAGTTGCAACAAGAAATGTAAAATATTTCTAGGAGGTTTGGGAGGTACATTACCAGAAAACAATCTCCATAAAGGGATTTCGGATGGAACCATTAGTAAATTAAATAATTTAATAAAAATGACTCCACAAGATCAACTTGTCATATGACCCTCCTTCTAGCACCATTTTTGTTAACGGGTCCAAATGGCATGTCAATCGGGTAAAGGAGAATGTCTGATGGCAGGTCCCAATTAGACCTACTCTTGTTTGGTGTAGCGTTTCTGATGAGTATGTGGGTCTCGTTGCCATTAAGTATTAAAAGAATAAGAAGGGGAAAGACATTGAATTGTTTCCAAGAGTTATAATTAATCCTAAGACTAATCTAAATGAAATAAAACTAATCCAATCTAATTACTTCTAACCTATCTTGCGGGAGAAAAACTAATAGATGAGCACAACTTAAAATGACACTTTGACAACATAAATAGTTCATGACAACCAAGAGTATGTTATAACAATAATATCACAGATATCATGTCAAATAGTTGAAGAGGACACCTGTAACATCATCCCTGCACTCATTAGAAATCACAACATCGTAAGAACTCTAGATACTAAGCATATAAATAGTTTGCATGATTAGTACCCAGAAAACTCAAATGACAAATAGATGTATAGAATAGTCTCACAAGCATTTGAAAACAATTATGACTTCGAAAATGACTTTTTCTCTTCATATATTCAAAAAGAAGAGTATTATCAGACTATACAATGCGGAAAAGCCCTCTATTACATTTATTGAGTCCTCTTTTATAAGACAAGAGAGACTCTTCATCTTCTGTGACTGTTCACTTAATTTCCCTTTTATTTGTCATTTTACATTTCAAATTTTCTCCATTTTCAAAAATGAACATCTGAGTGTTATGAACAGAAGTTGGAGAAACTCCTAGGTGGTTATTTTGTCCCTAAGGAAGTTAAAAAATGATATTCATTAAACAAAATTATTAATTCTTCCCATTGGTGTCCTCTTTTGTTCCTCGAGTTATTATGGGTGTTCCTGGTGCTAGCTTGCTAAATAAGATCATTCCATCTTATTCTTCTCTGTCTCATATTCTCATCGAGCTATTGTAGGCATGATTTTGACTCTTGTAGATTCATATATGATTGTTGGAACATTGCACTACCCATTTATTCAATTAAACCCACGCCTCTTATTTGTTTTTTCATTTTCTGAGAATTTTGGGCTTCGATTTATTAATAATTTTTATGTTGTCCTATTCTACTCTCTTCTAGCTTTGCGACGAGCTATCCTAGGCCTGATTTCATTTCATGTAGCTCTATATATGGTCGTCTAAAGTTTTCATAGTCAACTTTTCCCCAAATTCGTGGTTTGTTGTTCCTTGCATTTTCTAGAGTTTTTCATTGCTATTTTGGCCTAAAGTCCTATACCAATGCATTCTTCATATCAATACCTTTCCAACGAGGCATTATGAGATTTATTTTGACACCTATAGTTATGGATATATTTGTTTTAAAACTAGTGCTCAACAACCTTTGATCATGTTTGTGGGTGAATCTGGGTCATTGATCCTTAACCATTCTGCAACAGCTTCATTCCACAGGATCACTCTTTCTGATGAATATTTTTGGGTTCCAATGGTCGTTGGGACATTCTACAACATACACATTCTATAGAATTTATTTCCGACGACGATCGTTGAGTCGATCCATTCCACACCATAACCATTTCACAACATCATTATTTTCCAACGACGATCGTTGGGCTCTGATGGTCGTCGAATCATTCCATTCTGCAATAGTTCATTCTATAGTACCTCATACCGTAGTACCATTCTGTAGCATGTGTCCATCGAACTCTGATAGGTTTTGTAGGTGAATGAAGATAAGGATTCAGTTCTGATGGCTCGACTTTGATGTCTCATCACAATTATGTTCAATAATGCTCAAAGACAAATGAATAATATTAAGTATGAGCTTCTTGATGGTGATGTATTTGGGAAGGGGAAGAGGGGATTCTGAGAATGAGGTAAGGTGTGTATTAATGATAATTCCCAATGGAATTTACCATTAAGTGAAGGTAAATACCAATGGTAGGAACCATGGAAAAATGTTAAAAAAATGTTAAAAAAGAAAATGAATCTAAATGGGAAAAACAAAAATAAATTTAAAAGAGAAATAAATAAAGGGTAAGAAACAAATGAAAATACAAATATATCTATATATAAATCAAAAAGTCAAAAGGTTTTAGGAAAAACACACCATTTAAAAAAAAATTCTACCCATGTAAAATATTTCTAAAGTAAACTTGATTTGTTCCATGTAAAAAAAACACCAAGGGTAATTTTGGGGGAAAACCATGTGGTTTTTCAAAACAATAGGAAAAATGCAAATGAAAATAAGTAATACAAAATTAGTAAATAAAAAAATAAAAATTAAAAAATATACAAATTATGTACAAAAATAGTAATAAAATAAAAATTGGGAAAATGAGGCCAATTTACACACAAGTGAGGGAAACATGCCAATCATGGTTTTTGGAGAGAGGGGAGGCCGAAAGAACAAACCAATGAGATTAATCCAAAGAATCTTGTGCCTTTTAGACTTCCGGAATGTCATAAGGGACTTCATTCGGATAACCTAATGAAACGAACCCAATGAGGGGTGGCTGACAAGGATCAAGGTTCTAGAAAAGGATAAAGGTCACAACCTCATCAATACAAAGGTGATAGGTGTTACGAGGGAAAAACTCTCTATGGTCAAGGGTAAACCACAACATACATGTATGAATGCAGAAATCAACTCAATTCCAACATATGCTATATGAACTAATATGCAATATAAAAAAGAGGCCTACCTCGATCTAACGTTTGATGATGTTCCACCATTGAGCACTTCGACCCAAAGATTTATACCTGCAATAAGTTCTTAACAAACGATCAAAGAAAGTATATAGTGGTGATATAAAGGGGTTAGCACATTAGATAACATAATCCATCAATAAACATTACAAACATGCCCATGGATAATAATCATACATTTTCAATATACCAATAGGACGGGAAAGGAGTATTTCTATTAATAATTGATCAGTAGAAGTGACAACATTACAGACTTCCGTGTCGGCACAGTTCGAAACCAAGAAACCAAGTTCCTTCCAACTGGGCCTCCACCACTTCAATCCTCCACCAAAGGCAAGCTCACAAGAGAGAGTCAATGAGGTTCTCTCAATAATAGGGAAAGAGCTTGGGGGTTGAACACTGTGTTCAGACTTGAGGGACAAAGGGATGCAGACTCAATATGAAGTAATTGCTCCAAAGTAACTTTGCTCTCAAAGTTGAATGCTTTCTCCTTTTTTCCATAACTCAAAATTGTGCTTTTATAGCCTTCAGAATGCAACTGAAGGGCTGAGTTGGAACATTTTCAGTATGTGGAAGGCCAAGGATCATAGATCTTCTGTTGTGACATGGAAAACTGACCTCATTTTTGTATTTTCTGGCACAAATCCCGATGTACGCGGGTTGTAGTGGAGCATCCAGCGTATACGCATCTTGCATAACTGATAGGGAGCGTATATGTGGAAAAATGTATATTTTTGGCTCTGGATTTATCAAAAAGGGATGACAAGTCTCCATATGGAAATGGAAAAAGGCCCTCTGTGAAAGATAGCAATGGTGAGGCAAATCTCGCTATAACAGATGCCCCCTAATGCGTGACATCAAAGGAGTATTTGCAATGGCCGAAATACATTATAAATAACCCATAAGTGGAGTGGTCTAGAACTAGTTGGACAAACTCAATTGCTTATTACATTATGTACTAACTTTGCATACATGGCTGCCAAGAATACAATGCATATCCATGTGGAAAATATACCAAACAAGTGTTCATGGCGATGAATAGGCAAATACGAATGTGGTTACATGCCAAAACATGTCATAGTCACGAACAAGGCCCAGTGAAACCAGTCTCAAAATCAATATGAAGATATTTGTATACTATGAAGTATAATCTGATCTCCCATGATCACTAAAGTCAAACAGGTGTTGGTCCAATGAAAGAGAAGCAATAACTCAGGAAATTTGTGTCCACATAGTGATGTCTTCAAGTCTTCTACACAATCCGCCAAGGTGCAAGTCTACATCATGTGAAAAAAGGAGGTGAGGTCAAACATGATGAGACATCGTTTGATTACCGGTCATTGAGGTATACCGTTAACAAACGCGAGACAACCTACCAGTAATGAAAGTAGGTATCAAGGCGCCGAGTACATTTCTACAAGTGAGAATAAAGGAGTTGGTGTTGAACACTTGAGAAATACATTGATCATGAGACATTGATGTATTCTCATCTATCAATGGCGAGAGAGCCTGCCACTAATGACTGCAAGCCTCAAGGCACTCATGAAACTCTAGGTCCTATATCCAGAATAAATGAGTTGAAGTCGATGGAAAGAGACCCGCTGAAAGGAGAGCATTAATGCATCTCTCATCGATCATCACGAGGAACAAAGCAAGAGCTTCATGATTTGGTGGAGATCGAGCGAAGAACATGTTCACGAACCAACAACCTTGTGCATCTTTTGCATGTACCAAGTGCAAGCGGTATACGAAAAAGACCCTCTGAATAGCAGCCAATGATGAAAAATGCTGACAAAGGCGAGGAAACCACCAATAAGGCTAATGGAAACCAAGACACTGCATGAATCCCAATGTGTGAATAGATGTCTTGTCGTCGAATAAAAGGGAAACCACCCAGTCAACGACCAATGATGAAGCGTCGATTGTTGGGTTCAAGGTGACCTACCAATGATGAAAGTAGGGCCAGGGTGCATAATAAGACCATAGTATCATGTGATTCTGAGACAAACTGAGGGTATGGCCGACATACAAAGTCAAGATTTCTGAGGAGTGGCCGATGCAGGTTGATAGACTTCCTTTGAACAAGAGCATGAGACATGGTGGACTCCGGCTGCATAGACTCAATGATGTGACTATTAGATGAAGGAGGCACCAATCATGTTCTCTACAGGGACTGGAAGAGTAACCAGTCGGTAGAGAAAACTCTATAACTAGATCAGCTTCCTAAGGCCATGCTAAACCCAAAATTATGATGACGCAAGGACTCAAACAACTTTGTTCTCTGTTCAAAGGCGACACGACTGCTTCCAATTAAAATATAGTACTCCCTTCCTGCCCGTCTTTTTTTTGTTTTTTCATAACAAATGAATGCTATGATACAGAGGAGGGAACGAGTGTCTCAAGTAAGCAAAACTAGTTCTAGCAGTGGAACGTATCTATGCTCAATGCAGGGGAATGCATGCAGGAGATGGACACTCGGGGTGATGTTCCCTCCAGGGTATATGGTGTCAAATTGTGAAGGATATAAATAAGGCTCTGCTTGGTTGAGGATGCAAAAACTGCTTAGGCAACAGTTTATAACGCAAAGCGAGAACCGGCTAAAGGTTCAATACTGCAAGTGAGGGCATGCGATGAAATCACAACTTAACGCCAAAGAATGTCCTTTTTTATGTATTTTAGTCTAATTGGTGTGAAAAAGGGGTAAAATTGTGCCAAATATACGTATGTTCAAATCCAATTTACAAGTGTGAAAAATACAAGTTCACTCGGCAATCTTTTCTATTTTTTATAGCAAGTCGTAAAAGAGCTTAACTAAGACTCGTGACCTTTCAAATCCAATTTAACGAGTGTGAAAGGGACAAATCACTTGACAATCTTTTCTATTTTTGATAGCGAGTCGGAAAAAAGATTAACTAAGACTCATTTTTCTGTCTTAATCAACATGTAAAGGGGGAGGCCAAGGCTCCCGTCTTGGTCTTCTACGAAAAGTCAGTATCTCATGGATAGCTAACAAAAGCTTGGGAAAACCCAAGGCTCTCCAAGTCCAGGAGGAGAAAGTGCTAACAGAGGATACAGTCTCCGTGATGGTTCAGATAATATCTCTTATTGGAAAAGACATAGGGGGGGGATGGGATGACCCATTAGATCGTTCCAATCGAAGGGAACTTCGTCAGGACTTGGAGGAAGAATGTTCCGGGAAAGAATAAATTTCTCTCATTCAGAAGGGGGAGGATTTGAAATGTTGATGACATCACTGAAAGGTGCAACATTCTCTTCAGGGAGATTAGGGTTGACTAGAGATTGCATTGGTGTGGCCATGTCTTCAATTATAGGTTGAAGAGGATGCATAGTAACGGGGGCAGGAAACCCGACCTCATTTTTGTATTTTCTGGCACAAATCGCAATGTACGCGGGTTGTAGTAGAGCAGCCAACGTATACGCATATTGTATAACTGATAGGGAGCGTATATGTGGAAAAATGTATATTTTTTGCTCTGGATTCATAAAAAAGGGATGACAAGTCTACATAGGGAAATGGAAAAAGGCCCTCTGTGCAAGATAACAATGGTGAGGCAAATCTCGCTATAACAATAGGAACAATAATTGGCTGAGTTTTGGGAAAGAAAAGGCTTAGTCCATAATGTTGACTATTAGCTTCAAACGACAGACAAGATCCACAATAGAGAGAGTTTTAGGAAATAGGAAGAAGATCAAGGGATTCCCCACATGCATTTCAAGGCTGTAGTAGTCATGTAAATGAAGTTGATCTGCGAACTTGCTCCTGCAACCACAGAAAGGATGAGATCATTTATGCTATCAAGAAGGCACTTGCCATTATAAAATAAACATTACATTCCCTTCTTTCAATCAAACTTATGAATGAATATTGGGCTTGTTTAAAGATAATCATGGGTGGTTATCACCCAACAATAGGCACAAATTCCACCCCTGGGCATCTTAACCTTGACAGACAAAATAATTCTGGAATCAAATCCTAGAACCAATAGCCAACCAAGGTAGCATACCTAGAAGAAAGTTCAAACCTTAACCAAGCAGAAAGTCCAACCATAACCAAAGACCAAGTCACCACTGCAAAAACTGCAGCTCTCCTCCAGTCATGCGCACCACTTGTCCTTATGCAGTTGTGAGAGTGTGTGTGAAAAATAATCTCTAACACCCTCTTATTTATAATCCTCCAAGTGACCTAACTGGGCCAACTTCTACTTCTAGAGGATAATAATTTAATATAAATTATTATCTTGAGTCGACTTGTCTTCTACGATTATTATCCAACGTTTTAGGGTTTCTTTTACTTCCCAGAATATTCTAGTCTCGTCAAAGGTTACACGTAGAGGTTAATACCTCCCACAACTATTGTAATATCAACACTCCCTCCTAACTAGGGAGGTATTAATGAAATGGTCTTGAGCATAAACAGACCAATCAACATGTAGCATCATCATAGCCACACAAGCTATCTCATGATAAAATCACTAGCACCAACATCACTATCTAACTAGATAGTCTACATGGAAATCAGAACAATGTCATCCAATAGAACACAATTTTGTATATTCATAGTAGTATACAACTATTATCCAGTAGTACACAACCACTCCTAGTAGTACACGACTACTAACTAGTGACGCATAGTCACTACCAATGGATCAAATCCACTACAATAGCATACAACTATTGTCCAGAGACATACAATATCCACAACAATCATATCATTTGATATCAACCTACATCAACAATGTCATGATACAAATTGAGTCATTTGGGTCATTCTTACACTCACATATTTGATATTTGGAAGAGCATCTTCCCTCGAAAGGTTAAATATCATCCATGGGCTATATGGACTATTCTTCCCAATAATAGAAGAACAATTGTCCCTGATTTATGAACCTGTACCACTCAACCTAACTGGGCCATTCTTCCGACACGATTCATACTACGACCTGGAGAGAATGAGTCTACCCTAGGGAATGATTGTCCCTGATTGTTGAACCTGGACCATTCATCCTAACTGGGCCATTCTTCCAGAACTAATCACAATGCAACCTAGAGAGAATTATTATTCCCTAGGGAATGACTATCTGGACCATTTCCTATGGAAATGACTATCCTGCACCAACCTCCTATATCATACGATTCTTCGAAACTGCTCACAAGTGTGAACTTTGAAAGAATGACTGCTCAGAGAGAAATACCATTCTAATTGACCACTTCTTAGAGTGTCTGCCAAGGATAATGACTCTCCTACACCATTCCCCCACACTGGTCACAAGGGGAATCGTTGTCTATAGTACATCATCAATCTATCGGACCATTTTCGTTACAAAAATGATTGTCTGTTCTGGACCATTTTCCAAACAACAAAATGGTTGTCCGTCAAAAATATTGGACCACTTTCTAGACTGGAAAGTGAATTCCCAACTTGGAATATTTTCCAAACTGGAAAATGATTGTCCATATATCAATAACATATCAGTGCTCCCTCCCAACCTGGTAGTAATCACTTCCTTTTCCAATAATTCATCTTCACGAGTCTCATCTTGCTCCTTAAGTACACAAACTTTTCATTTTGGACAAAGGCTTTACCAAAATATATGATATCTACTCATATGTGAAGATATATTGGAGAACCACGTCTCCCCTTATGGACTCTATCATAGAGAAAATAATACTTGATCTCAATGTTCTTTGACCTTTCATGGAACATCAGGTTCTTTGAAAGATTCACACAACTCTGATTATCACAATATATCACGGTCGAATCTGGCACCTAATCAAACAGTCCATAAACCAGCTTATGGAGCCACACTACTTTGGTACAAGCATCACAAGTTGCAATATATTTTTCTTCTACAGTGTTGAGTGCAACCGATTTTTGTTTCCTACTACCCATGATATCATGGAAAAGCTCAAACTGAAACATATCGAATAAACACTTCTTTTGTTATATGCACTCTTTGACCAATCTGAATCGACAAATACATGTAGTTGTATATCATAACTCAAACATCCCACAAAGACATTTCAAGGCATGCTTTATTCAATTCTCATGGATAGGTTCCACCTAGAACTATTTTCACAGTAAAGAAAATATATGGCTAAGTATTCTCCAAATACATCAAAGAGCCATTCAATTTTTGATACA
Source organism: Picea sitchensis (assembly GCA_010110895.2). Classification (NCBI taxonomy): domain Eukaryota; kingdom Viridiplantae; phylum Streptophyta; class Pinopsida; order Pinales; family Pinaceae; genus Picea; species Picea sitchensis. The sequence continues at coordinate 71,694 of SNQJ01S0038704.1, forward strand.
GGGATGGGTCTATTGGATCAGAGTCTCTCAATTTCTCCATATCTGTCATCATGGGAGCTTTCCATGGATTTGCAATCCATTATCCCGTACTTCTGAAGAACCATTTTGATACACTTCCTCTGTCATAGGAAGTTTTCACCATGCTTTTGTTGTACATGAGAGGCTTTGCACCAAGTTGCTTGGATCCATACAAGGTATTCTTCCACATATATACAAGGGTCTTTTCTGGTATACCTCAAAACCTTGAGGTTTCTCTACATATGCTTCTTCCTCAATTTCTCTATTGGGAACAAAAGTATTTTACATCTAACTGATGTAAACTCCAATCCATGGATACTGCAAGAGATATAATGGCTCGGATAGAAGTATATTTGGTTTACTGGAACAAGCTGCCATCAGAGTTTTCTCCCTCCTTCTAGGAGAACCCTCTAGTTATAAATATCTCCTTATATCTATCAATACTTCCATTCATAAGTCATTTTTTCACAATTTCTAACATACACTGTTCTTCATCACAGCTTCCTTCCATTCCTTTTGCTTGATTGCTTCTAGTGGGTTCAAACCATGTTGGTAGTATTATGATTCTCGGTATAATAATTGGTTCAATTGGTTGCTTTGGATTTTCTTTCTTTCATGGAATATTTCATTTTCTTCAACTTTGGGGTCCATATAATCTTCTATAGATTTCATGTCCTTCCTTCCTGAAGATTCCAACTTCTTCCTTTCATCATAATAATGTAGATAGACAACCAAGGATAATCAAAGCTTATTTTCGAATGGCTGCTACCTCCAATGAAGAACATGGATAGATACTTCATAATCTTCACGGATTATTCTTCAATGGATCATATCATTGGGGATTATCTCCCTTCTAATCCCGCCTTCATGCCTGAATGAGAAATATGCATGCTCTTCTTTTGGGATTTTGCACTCAACTCCCTCCATCTTAGAGAGCCCATGCTTATGTCTACATCCTTAGTGTTTTTTGTAAAGTGTCACAAGTCTATTCTAGTTTCCTCTTGATTACTGACTTATTTCTGGTCTGACTCCTTCAAGTTTGATTCTGATTGCGGTCCATCTGGAAGTTGTTACTTATGGGAATTGTGTCAAAAGGTTGTCAACATACTTCATCCTTTTCAGATACATTGTTTGAATAGTAGTCATTGTAATGCCAATTCTTATCTTGTTATTCTTCCATAGGTGTTGTTTCATTTATACTTACCATCTTATCAAGAAATAGATACACATGATATGTACAGGAAATATGTAAACATGGTATATACAAGGACTAGGTTACAGAAGAATATTGTTACCTTGACTAGAAAAAAAAGTCCTCTTCATCTTGCTTGGCTTTCTTTGAGGATTCCTTTTCTTTGGAAACTATTTCTTTGTGTGTTTCCTTCATTTTATTTAACTCAGGACACTAGTTCCTGTAGTGGCCATAGTTTTGGCAGTTGAAGCATTCTATTTTTGACATATCCCTTTCTTGATTTGGTTTCTTCCTTGAGCCAAACTTCTTCTTATTCCTGAATTTCTTGAACTTTGTTGTGTAGGATTGATCATCATATTTCTTTTGGAATTTCTCTTTTGTGCTAATCCTTGATTATTCTTATGCACAACAAGTCCAAAGTTCTTCAAATGTGGGATACTCCTTCTTGTGTTCATGCCTGCAAAAAATGCATCCCATGTGTTGGGAAGGCCATTTACTAGTTCCTTTTCTGAAATGATTTCCTCAATAGCTTGTATATGATCTATTAACTAAGAGATTCATACAAATTATGATGTTATGGTGTCATCATCATTAATTTTAATGTCACGGAGCTCATTCTTCAGAGTCATCACTTGTCCAATATTTTCGACTGAGAAGAGGTTGGTTAGGGCATCATACATCTTCTTAGATAAGTCAAGATGAGAAATGTAGGGTATCAAATGGTCCTTTACAGAGTCCACTATGATACTCATAGCATTGATGTCATGGTCCTTGAACTTCTCCATAACTGCAATGTTCTGAGTTTCCTTCTCTTTTCCTGCTTCAAATTGTGGTTCCATGATCTTCCCTTTGACGATATCCAACACTTTATTCTTGGAAAGGATGAGGTCAATCCTTGTCTTCCATGCTTTGAAGTTAGAAGCCCCTTATAACTTTATTTCTAACTTCATAGAGTAATTCATGACTGCTTTGACTTGGTCAACCTTTGAATTTGACTTGGTCAACCTTTGATTTTGACTTGGTCAACCTTTGACTTTGACCAAAATAATAAAACTTGACACCTTGGCTTGTTGAGAGTACTAGGATGTGCATTAGACTAGGGCGCACTAGGTTATCCATGAATTAATTCAAGCACTTCACTTAAGGTGCCTTAACACGAGGGTTAGGGTTTCGTTGCTACAACAAAAATTTGACTGCAACTTCAACTGCAACTGAAGAAATCCTCCCAATCTACCTTCCAGTGGTTAGATTTATCGAAGATAGTGTGGGCCCATAACTTGTTAGAATAATAGGTGTTCTTGTTTCACTGTAGACAATATCTCAATATTGTCACTCAACCATAGGCACAAATTCCATCCCTGAGCACCTTAACATTGATAGAAAAAATAATTCTGGAAGTAAATCCTAGAACCAATAGCCAACCAAGGTAGCATACCTCTCTCCAGAGCTAGTGTACCTAGAAGAAATTTCAAACCATAACCAAGTAGAAAGTCCAACCATAACCAAATACCAAGTCACCACTGCAGCAGGTGCAGCTCTCCTCCAGTCATGCGCACTACATGTCCTTATGTAGTTGTGAGGGTGTGGGTAACAAATGAGCTCTAGCACCCTCTTATTTATATTCCTCCAAGTGACCTAAGTGGGCCAACTTCTACTTCTAGAGGAGAATAATTTAATATAAATTATTATCTTGAGCTGACTTGTCTTCTAAGATTATTATCCAACATTTTAGGGTTTCTCTTGCTTCATGGAATATTCTAGTCTCATCAAAGGTTACATGTGGAGGTTAATACCTCCCGCAAGTACCGTAATATCAATAGTAAGTGATGGTTATTTATACTTCAAGTAAGTATGTTGTATGTAATAGAAACCTATGTTTATGAAGAGTCTTTTCAAGGGATTTGGATTTCCCTCAAATAATAGCCTAAGTTGCATTGAAACAACCATTGAACAATATAGAGATACCATATTTGTATTGGAAATGAAATTTTTTCAAAAAAGTTTGGATAGGATACACCAGAGAAAGAAAAAATATACACACACCCATATATTCAAAAAACATGAGATGTAAAAACTCAAATTATGGTAATACTCAATGATCAAAATCTGGACCAGGGGGCAAAATTTTGCTCAATTTTCAAAGTGCTCGGAATGTGACAAAAACGGTGCCATTGTGTCCGTCTCATCTTCCTGATTCCGGTGGTATATTTACTTTCTCAAACGAAGTCCGTATGGAGAATATGTCGCGATCTGTTCGCCGAGCAAAACAGGCAAAAATTTGATGCTGACTGTACCTGTCCGTACAGTCTGTATAGGACACGTGGCAGGTCCGTACATGATGATGTGGCAGGGTACGACTCACACATGGCAGATGATGTGGCAGACGTTTACTGGTTGACAGTTGGGCGAATCAAGTTTTGACACGTGGCATCATTTGGACGAATGGATGGGTGCCACGTGGCCCAATCATGCACTGCCACGTGGCACCCGTTTATTGGCTATTGGTCGTTTGATTGATATGGTAAAATTTTATGGGTCCGCGGGGTTCGACCCCCGGACCTCCCACACAGCCCAAGCCTTCACCCGACCGCCCGGCCATTAGGCCACCCATTGGTTCTTATTACATATATGTAAATGAATATATTTGAATTAACGAAATTGTAATGTGGGCAGGAGGGTCGGGCCGGGGCTTAGCCCCGGCCCGTGGACATTTGCATTGACATGTGACCATGGCGCATATAGGTATGCGCGTACCATTGGCGCGGATGTTTGGTGTGGGGTTTGAATAACCCGTGGTTCCATTATAATATATGTGACCATATAATATATGGGCGGTGTTAACAAAAATGCGTGCGGATGGTTATAACATATAACCCAAAGTTTAAACCATGTATTTATGCGCGCAGGAATTGTAAAAGTGGTTTAAAACGGTTAAAAAACCAACCGCCACTTGTCTTTGTTATATTCGCCCTTGGGAAACTCAGCCCTTTTTGCTTTTGCGAGAGGTCGTATGGAGGACCTTGTGACCGAGAGCTTGGCGATTAGGGGCTGGAGGCGTCCTAACCATTCTATGGTTTGCACCGTTGGCACGGTTGCACCCGGTGTTGGGTTTTAACGCGTTTTGGGAGCGTGTTCTTGATTCATGCACACAGAGGTTCATTTTGTAGAGCCAGTTCCAGCAAAGCTTGAAGGAGGAAAATGGAGGAGGTCTAACTTCTTCATCGTTTGGCCGTTTGAGGTACCGTAAAAGCCCAGCTAGGGGTTTTTGGACGTACTGGATCCATTGGTGTTGTTTTCAAGGCCATTTGAAGACTTCTTCTGCAAGTTTTTCACCATTGAAGTTTCAGGAAGCTCCAGGGAGTTTTAAGCCCTCATTGATGGAGGACATGGTTTGGTGAGCCTGTGTTTGTTTTCTGTGATTGAATAATCATTTTTGGCTAATTGATATGCTTTGAACACATTGGGACAGGTTTCAGAGGCTGTTGAGGACTTTTACAGGTGTTTTTTCCAAAGAGAAGCTCAGGGAAGCTTATGGCCACATGTAGATCGAGAGGCTGCTGTACATGTAGAAGAGGTCATGTCGGGATGAGCCATGATCCGTTTTAAGTATAATGAAAGTCATTTTTGGGGTTTTATATATTACGATCTCAGTAGTGCGATGTTTTTCCATTGGAGTTGAGCAGCAACGTAAAAAGAACTTTGACTAATTAATCCTAGAAGATCCAAGTCCATTATGGAGGCTCAAGGAGATGCTTGCGGGAGGGTAGACTCGCTTTGTCATGTTGTTGTTGTGAGTTTTGATGGTTTATTTGTTGAAAGTTGTGTTGTTGTGTATTTAGTGCAAGTACATATATAACCATTTAAAAGTACATTTTCTCACACATAGCATTTACAAAAAAGAAGATACATGAACTTAACATAAGTTTTATCTTGCATATTTATACACATGAAGCAAAGTCACATAAAGTTTATTTTTAATGAAGTGAGGGTGCTTGCATAACATAACAAATCAGCCTTCTATTTCCAGATCAGTGGTATCGAGGAGGATGGATTTTTTTTGCTCATGTGTTTTCCATTGATAGCTTGAGATTTAGCTATTGGTTTTGTGCAAGTTTTGTGTTGAAGTTGAAATCTTGCGAAGGGATGGAGGAAGCTTCAAGTATTGATAGTTCTCATACATTTTTCATTATCTAAAGAAAGTTGATAACTATGAGAGATTTGTTGAAAGAGATGTATGAAGAGCAGGAATAAAACATTGTTCTTGAAGAAACAGTTAGTGGCCATGAAGGCGAGGGAAAGGTGACTTTCAAAGGTTGCATGAGATGGAAAATCAACTCCATGAAGACAAAGAAACCCCGCGTACATGCATGAACATAAGGTGTCTGATGTTAGTTTATCTTCTAATTCCTCAAAAGATGAATGTTTTGGTGGTTTTGATTGTCACACAAGAGGAATAGGGTCAAGTTATTTGTTAAAATGGGCTATGAAGGTAAAGTTTGGGCAAAACATACAAGGCATTGTTGAGACTATTGTGGTTGAAGAAAGACCTAATTATTGTGTTCTTGGATATGAACAAAGAGATGCAGCATATTCCAAAGTGGGAGACAAGGGAAAGAGTTCCAAGGATAAACTTTGTTCAAGTTCACCTCCTCAAGAAAACTTTTAAAGGTGAAAGTTCAAGAACTTTATTGAAAGTTCGATCCCTTAAGCATGCGGAAAGCGTGTTCAAGATGAATGCAAATGTAGTTGTGGCAGTGATGAGGACAAGAACATTGGTGATGGTCTTCAAAGGAGATCTTGTAACTCTTGAAATTCACCTCCTCACCGGAAGGCAATGAGTGAATGTTCAAGGTATAATTTTGCTTATCATTTAGTTGCATTTGATTATGTTAAGCATGATAAATTTGGAAGAAGAATCCTTGTACATATTGTGGTTTGTATAACCATCATGTTTCAAAAGTGTTGGAAAAAGATTAGCAGCTTTAGGCACAATAGATAGTGAAAGGAGGATGCAAAAGGTTTGCACTCATTGTCGAAGCGGGGTCATCTTGTTGACCAATGTTGGAGCGTTGCATCCAACTATTAGTCCACAGCCTCGAGCAGTTGGATTAGAAGATTGGCAAGAATGGAAGTGGAAATTCCATCATTGATGTGAGTCAAAACGATTCACAAGAGGACGATGTCCAACAGAAAAAAGTCACCACGTTCGGTTAGTTTGGTAAAAATGGTTGGATTTCTTAAGCAAATAACGCTTGCATTTTTTATGATTAATGTAAATGCACTTTTAGCGTTATGTGTGCATTTCTAGGAAGGTCGATATGATGTTTCAAATGGAGTCTCGGTTGGTGTTGATGATTTTGACGACTATGTTTTGTCGATCATGTTATTCGACTTGTGTTGATCGATGGTGTTTATTGACTTGAAAGTTGATTTTGAATATACCATGATGCAAGAAAACGCCATGTGTTTTGATAAAGTACGAGATGCGATAGGTTGTTTGAAGAACAAAAGATTTTGTTGGCATCATATTTCAGTCTTGTATAATTTATTTTCAAGATTGATAGTTTTCTTATTGTGACAAGATGTCGCGAGAAAGTTTTTGCAGCCATTAAGGAAGTGATTGTTTTGATGCCAAGAAGTATGGAAAAAGGGACGATTCTCGATGGGAAGGTTTTCGTTCTTCCAAGCACAGAGAGAGCGGTGGGTCAGCAGCAGCTAGAGAGAAGTGGTTGAAGGACATAGCGAGTTGCAATGCACGGCATGTCAAATTATTTAGGTGATTGTCGAAAAGATTTTGATACAGCAGCGGATAGATGATCTAAGCTTTGTGGGTCCAAAAAGCCTTTTCGGTGGGAAGGTGTGATCAAAATCTAGACCGGGGGTCAAAATTTTGCTCAATTTCAAATTGCTCGAGATCGCGTGAAAATAGTGCCATTGCATATGTCTCGTATTCCTGATTCGGCGGTATATTTACTTTCTCCATGAGGTCGTATGGAGAAGATATGTCGCTGATCGTTAGCCAGGAGCCAAGCGGGGGAAAAATTTGATGTTGGTATGCTAATGCGTATGAGTAAATACGGAGACCGATGGCGAAGTCCGTACATGTCTTCGATAATGGCGGAGATTCTGAATCACACATATGGCCGGTGGCCGTTAAGCGACGTTCTTGAAGTTGTGATTGGGGCGAATCAAGTTTTTGACCGCATTATCATTTGGAGCGAATGGATGGAGTGCGTGGCCTTTAATCATGGGCTGCTGCATTGGCATCCGTTTATTAGGTATTGGTCATTTCCAGTTGATATGGTAAAATTTTTATCGTCGCGAGATTTAGACCCCGGACCTCCCACAACCGTCTTCACCCGTAGCTGACCGATAGACCCACCCATTGGTTCTTATTACATATATGTAAATGAATATATTTGGATGCGAAATTGTAATGTGGGCGAGGGGTCCGGCCGAGGCTTAGCCGACGTGGACATTTGCGTGTTATGTGACATGGCACGCTTTATGGGTATCGTACCATTAGCGCGGATGTTTGGTGTGAAGTTTGGAAATAACTGATGGTTCCATTATAATATGGAGTTGGTTGGGACAGGGGGATTGTAAAGTGGTTCACATGGTTATAACCAACCGCCACTTGTCTTTGTTATATTAGCCCTTGGTAAACTCATCCCTTTTTTCTTTTGCGAGAGGTCGTATCGAGGACCTTGTAGTAGAAGCTTAGCGGATGTTAGAAACAGAGGCACCTAACCGTTCTAGGTTTGCCGTTAGCGGTTAGCAGTCTTTAGGTTTTAAAGTGTTTTGGGAGCATGTTCTTGGTTCATGCACCCAGAGGTGCGTTTGTAGAGCCAGTTCCAGGAAAGCTTGAAGGAGGAAAATGGAGAGTCTAACTTCTTCTGTCGTTTGGTCGTTTAATTATTCGTAAAGAAAGCGGCTAAGGGTTTTGGGCATCTTGAATCCCGTAGTGTTGTTTTCAAGGCCGTTGAAGACTTCTTACGCAAATTTTAACCATTGAAGTTTCTGAGAGCTCTAGGTAGCTTGAAGCCCTATTTGATGGGGGACATGGTTTGGTGAGTCTGTGTTTGTTTTCTATGATTGAATAATCATTTTTGGCTAATTGATATGCCGCTAGGGTGAGGTTTGGTGAAGGACTTTTCACAGTGTTTTGCAAAGCTGGGAAAGCTTATGGCCTAAGAAGAAGTCATGCCCGGATGACCATGATGGTTTCAGAGTTCTATTAGTCATTTTTTGGGGTTTTATATGTTCTGATCTCAATGATACAGTATTTTTTTCCATTGGAGATGAGCAACATCTTGTAAATGTTGACAACAGGTATTCCAGCGAGAGAATGAGAACACCTTGCGGTAACCACTGCATAACCGGTCAAAGATCAAAGATCAACACACCGATGTTTTCGTGGTAAAACCCCTACGGGGAAACATCCACGTGGCCCGATATGATACACTTGGGCGATTTATTAATGAAGAAAAGATTGAGAGAGATTTTACAAGAGAGTTTCTCTGTCGATCATGGCAAATGACCCTCCGTAGCTCTTTAAATAGAGATCATGGACCAATGCGGGTGTTAAGCCGGATCAATGGCCGTTAAGATGCGGTATGAGCGTCGAGATCACTCTATATGAACATATGCGTCCGGGATTTCCCAACTTCCTGATACATACTAATGCATACTATAAAAACACACTTTTACCTAACGACATATTAGAATTTCCTAACTACAAATGCATACTAATGCATACTAAAGAAACACACTTTTACCTAATGACATATTAGACCAAGTAGATCTTAACTAACTCCTAAGTGTCTAAATATCCTAACATCCCCCCTTAAGAACAACTTGGGATAGGACTGAAGGATTTACAATAATGACACAATAGGAGAAGGAAGGAGGCATTAGAGCCTATTCCCCCTTAATGAAAGCTTCCTGAACTCCTAACATAGATCGAAGTTTGGAAAACTTCGCTTCTGTAAGAGACTTTGTGAAAATGTCTGCAACTTGATCTTCTGTAGGGAAAAATAGCACTTCAATAACTTGATCATGAATACGCTTTCTGATGAAGTGCATGTGTAGCTCGATGTGTTTGCTACACTGATGTTGAACTAGGTCTTTGGCGAGCTTGATGGCACTTTGATTGTCACACCAAAGGCTGGTCGGATGCTGGTGATGGAATCCAAACTATGAAAGGATCTGTCGAAGCCACGGGGCTTCCTGACTTGCATTTACTGCTGCTCGGTACTCTGCTTCTTCTGAAGAAAGTGCAATAGCCTGTTGTTTCTTACAGGCCCAAGTGAAAGGTCCTGAACCAAGGCTAAAAACATAACTTGTAGTAGACTTCCAATCATTGGGGTTGCCGCCCCAATCTAAATCAGTGAAACCAACCAATAAGGTAGTCCCCCCTGAAATGTAATGTATCCCAAACTGAACAGTACCATGAACATAACGAAGTATCCTTTTAGCTTCTTTCCAATGGCTTTCATGGGGTGTTTGCATATATCAGGCAACAAGACCAACAACAAAGGAAATATCAGGACAGGTATGAGTCAAGTATAAGAGGATACCAACTAACTGATGATACAGAGTGGAATCAACTTCAGAAGAAGTACAAGTGGCAGAAAGATTGACTCCAGACTGGAAGGGAGAAGGGGATGGTTTACAATCGTCCATGTGAAAGTGATGAAGAAGGTCACACGCATACTTATACTGGGAAAGAAAAATTCCTTCATTAGTTTGCAAAACTTGGAGGCCAAGGAAATAGTGCAAAAAACCTAAGTCTGTCATTTCAAATTTCTTCTTAAGGCTGGTTTTCACATGGTTTAAAAGTTTTGAGTCACTACCAGTAAGG
>SNQJ01S0038704.1:81776-93809 GCA_010110895.2 Picea sitchensis
GATTGGGGTCGGGATGATATTTTGACCAGAGACGTATAACATAGGGATGCTCATGCTCAACAAAAATATCCAAAACCCACATCATATTTTAGGAGATATAATTGTTTTTATTATATCTATAACTACCATAAAACCGTCAATCATATCTTGGAATCCACGATTTGGGTTTTCAAGATCTTTTTAGAATAAATAGTAGGGATGTAGACGATGCAAATTATTCAATCAAGTCTGGTGATAATACTCACACCATACAATTATTTTGAATGGAAGTCGAAGGCCACATTCCAACTCATAATAAAGGACTGTATAATTTTACGATGGCAACAGAAACACAACCTACGTCAGTGCTTGAGAAGACTAGATGGGAGAACCGTAAGGATGAGGCCACATGACTAGTTATTGAGTTAATATCCACTAATTTTTTGTTTCATGTTGCCACATGAAAGAATCCAAACAAGATCTGGACCATCTTGGAAAGACTCTTTGGAAAGTAGGATGAGATGCGAGGTCATATGCTTGAGGTAGAGTTGAATACCTTAGACCCTAAATTTTTTGATAATATACATGATTTCTTTACTCAATTTAAATATTTGCTATTGAGCTTGGGTGAATGTGGTATTGACAAGTCAACACAAGAGAAACAACTTATTCTAACAATCTTGGCCAAGCTAGGACCATAATATGTTGTATATGTCTCCAATTTCCATTTTGGCAGATGTCTTTTTGGAACAAATTGGAAGATGCCTATGATGGCTCAGTTCATTGAGTATCTCAAACAAGAGAAGAAAAAAATCATACAGATGGGCCTTATGAAAGATCCCAAAGCACATGCACTCACCATACATGATGGAAAATGATCATCCAAACAGAATGGGAAGGAGGAACAAAACAAGGAGGTATATTCCAAACCATTTAACGATTCTTCAAGTTCCAAAGACTCTTCAGATTCCAGGAAGAAGAGGAAGGAAAAGAAGTGCACTTACTGCAATAAACCAATCACGAAGAATCCACATGCAGGAAGAAATAGATTGATCTTATGGCACAGACAATTAAAAAAAAAACCTTGGAAACTTCATTCCAGAGGGAGTCAAGAAGCAGAAGGAAGAAGATCATGCTCCTAAGAAAGGTAATCATCATGCTCTTGTTGCAATTAATTCCTCATCTAATTCATGGATTATATATTCTGGTGCATCCCATCGTATGGAAACGAAAGAGGAAGTTTTCTCTTCTTTGAGTCCATGCTCAAGACCCCCTATTCTTATGGGGGATGATACTCCAGTAGCAGTAGAAGGAGAAGGGAGAGTGGAACTCCATAATCACAGTTTTTAGAATGTCTTACATGTTCCAAATATTTCTATGAATCTACTCTCAGTTTATCAGATCACTCAAAAAGGTAAAAAGGTTGAATTTACATTAGATTCGGTTTCAGTAATTGACATGCATGAAAATTCCATCATTGCAATTGGTGAGGTGGATCACAACTCAAGGTTTTATAAATTCACTAATTTTTTTGATGATGACTCCTATTTTCTACTTACACATAAGGAGATAACTTTGCATGCACCTCTAGTGCAACATGCATATACTCTTGTGCTTCCATTAGTTTCAGACATCAAAGATGATTCCATACACTCGGATTCTGTACATGGAAATAAACAGGTAGTACAACCAGATAAGAATCCAATGCTAAAGCTTTAGAAGATTCCCAACAAGGCACAATTCACACTTCAGGAAGTAGGTATCCTTGCAGGGAATACATTGGATTTGAGGAGGACTCGTTGTCAACATGAGGATCCTTCTCATGTACTTTCATATTCAGAACCTGTGATTCCCATGCATTGCTATATGGTTCAATCTATTGATCCACAGACCTACAATAAGGCTGTGGGAAATCCATTATGGAAAGAAACCATGAACAAGGAGTATGAATCACTCTTAAAGAATCATATTTGGCATCTTGTTTCACTTCCACCAAAAAGGAATATTTTCAGGTGCAGATGGGTCCACGGGATCAAGAGGTACAAGGCTATACAGGTTTTCAAAGGACTTCATCAGATCCATAAAGATTTCTACATCCTCACGAATAATTTTAGTGAGCAGAAGTTTCAGACATTGTGGGATCGTCTTGCAGTGAAGAACACGATTTCCTAGCAACTTCCTTTTCTTCTTTTGATGCATTGTCTTTTGAGGGGGGGTTTTGTTCCCACATGGTTTTCCTTCTTTCCTCATTTTTATTCAGTGTTCATTAGTTTCATTGTACATGAGTACCTAATATGGCCTAGTATTCGTGACTCATTTTTTAATCCATAGTGATGTTCAGCGGGGGTGTTGGAGAAATTTCTATTTTTGGCACACTAGTTCAGTGGGATTTAACTGACTAGTTCTATTTTAGACTTTCTAATTTTATACCATCAATATTATGCATGCATTCCTAAGATAGGATGTCATTACCTATATGAGTGAATATCACTCACTCATTGAACATATCATAATATACATTGAATCTCATTCTTCATATTGTATCTCTCTTCCTTTTCTTGATAAGCTTTGTTTGTGTATGCTTTAGCTAGGTCTCTTGTATAGGTTTCCATGAAACACTAACAATGGCCAATCCAATACAGTTTGTATCTTCTCTCTATGCACCTGTACTCCATTAACACTCACCACTTGGCCCAAGTATAAGATATTTGTCATGCCAAACTCACACGTTGACTCCTTGGCATACAATGACTGATCCTCCATGATGCTCAAGATCTCCTCCAGATGCTCCAAGTGTTCTTCAAATGTCCTATTGTATATCAGAAGATCATGAAATAAGACCAACACAAAATTCCTCAATTTATTCTTGAATATGTGATTCATGCAGGAGTGAAAGGTGGATGGTGCATTGGTCAACGTGAATGGCATGAAAAAAAACTCATAATGTCCATAATGGCATTGTAAATAAATCTTAGGAATATCCTTCTCTCTAAATCTGATCCGGTGGTAGCCCAATCAAAGATCAATCTTTGAAAAATATACTTCCCCGTGTAATTCATCTAGAAGCTCATCGATCTTGGGAATAAGGTACCTATTCTTGATTGTCTTTTTATCCAATGCCTTATTGTCAATGCACATCTGCAGTGTGCCATCCTTCTTCTTCACCAACACTATAGAAGAAGTGAATAGACTAGAACTCAGCCTAATAAGCCCCATCTCCAACAACTCCTTAATGGCCTCTTTAATATCATCCTTGAATTTCTTCGGATGGCGATAGGGAGTGGTGATCACAGGTTTTTCTCCCTCTTCCAATTCAATAGTGTGCTCAAATCCTCTGTTGGGTGGTCTCCCTAGAGGTATCTGCCCAAAAAATCAATCATGTATGCTCAACAATGTCTGTATGTCTGTATTATACTGATGGCGATAGTTTGAAGTTTATTCAGTAGTGATCAAGCAATCTGATACATAAGTGGCATCCCCTTGTCTTAAAATACCCTCCATTCATTTAGCTAAGAGGATCCTAGGAGCATCATTTGACATTCCCCTCAAAACTACTTTCCCACCATCTGTTACTTTTAACTCCAACTCCATAGCTTGGTATTCCACCGAGTGTTTTCCATTGGAAACAATCCATTGGATACCCAATATGACATTGGTGTCTTGCAACTCCACTACATAGAAATCATCAGTGACTATGTAGTTACCTAGAACAATGCGTAATTGTGGGATAGTCTATGTGCAAGGCATAATACTCCCACCAACTACCACTGCATCAAACCCCTCGAAATCCACCATAGGAATACCACTTTTATCCACCCAGGATGAGTCGATAAAGTTATGGGTTTCCCCACCATCAATAAGTACCATGGCCCATTGGCCCTATACTACACTATAGATCCTGAAGGTGTGAAATATGGGAACACTCGAAAGAGTGGCGATGGATCCACTCTTGACCTCCTCATGTGACTACTCATCAACTGATTTTTCCTACTCATTGTCTTGTACCTTCTCTGCCTCYTCCTCTTCCTCATCATTTGAAATCACCTCTATATAATGTGCCTTTCCCTTTCCCATGCACCTGTGCCCAGGTTCCCAAGGGTCCTTGCAATTGAAGAAAATATTATTTATTCTCAACTCATTACAGGTTGCTTCATCCATCTTCTCCTTACCTGTTCCCTCTTTCTGAAAGGGTTTCTTATCTTTATTATTCTGGGGAATGAACGGTTTGGAGAAATTTTTGTCTTCAATATTGCGTCCTCCATATCCCGTGTATTGATAATAACATCTTATAGTGTCTCAGGTTTTAAGGATTTTACCCAACCATGCAGTGGCTCAAATAATCCCTCTGTGAACAACATCACTAATCTCTGCTCAGATATGTCTGTCACTGTGACTGCAAGCCTATGAAACTTAGTGATGTAAGCATCTGACGTCCCAACTTGTTTGACCTATGTCGAATCCCTGAAGTGTATCTATGGATCCTTTATGTCAAACCTCTCCATCATTGTCTATGTGAAGTTCAGATAAGAGGTGATGTTGACATGCCCCAGAGTGACCAATCCATGGTACCAACACTCATGGGCCTCCCCATCCAAATGAAAGGTAGAAAATTTAATTGCTTATTCCTCGGACATGGTGTTAATATGGAAGTAGGTGTCCAACTTTTGAACCCATGCTATGGCTGTGTATTTTCTCTAACCATCAAATGATGGAATGGTGAGATTCCTGATCTTCCTCATGAGATCAATGTTCTATTAACCCCTGTTAACCTCCCTTGGCTTGTTCCTGTACTTGATATTGAAAAATTTATGTAGTGACATGGCCACCTAGAAATCCTCGCCCATATCCTAGTACTCCCTCCAATAATCATCAAAGGTCTCACCCTAACCTTGCTTCCCTTGATTCCATGTTTGTTGATTTCCCACAAAATAAGGCATAAGTGGCCTAGGAATTATTCTACTTGTGGTTTTGGTGCCAACTTGTGCGGGAACATGATTGTTGCTACCCTCTACATGGTTTCCATTATTCCCATTGGGACCCCTTGCACCATTGTTGCCTCCATGGTGTCCATTAGTGCCTCCATTACCATTGTTACCCCCATGGTTCTGATTTTCCTGATTAGTAGAAATCAACTGTGTCTAGAGTTGTGCCAATTACTGTTTCCCATTGTGTAGACCCTTTAGGATTTGCAAAGCCTTATATTCATTATTATCCCCCACGACTTTTTCTTGTTCTACCTCTAGTTGGTTTTCTTCTACTATCTATTCCTGGTTAAAAATATTTCCTATCCCCCGTTTCCTTCTACTTCTATAAGTGATGTAACCTTCTTCGTCTCCTGGCCATATGGATTTCTAAACCCCTCAGGCTGGCAAGAACTGAGGCTCTGATACCACTGTAATGTCCCTTGTTGATTTTTTTCAAGTTTTTGTTCAGTTTCTGAAGTGGTCTTTGGTCAAACATTTTGTATGCAATACCCCTTTTCCCATAGGTAATAATTCTGATTTTTTTTTATTGATGTTGCATAAAGGAAATACACCAGATATAACTCACAACTTATGACCCAAAAAATATATAACAACAATATGGTATGACATCTACTAAACATCTAAAACAACAACATAAATATAGGAAGATTTTTACTATTC
The DNA here is from genome assembly GCA_010110895.2 of Picea sitchensis. NCBI lineage: Eukaryota > Viridiplantae > Streptophyta > Pinopsida > Pinales > Pinaceae > Picea > Picea sitchensis. The sequence continues at coordinate 87,401 of SNQJ01S0038704.1, forward strand.
TTCAATAAGGATGATTGTAATTAGATAAATACAYAGTGAATATATCATACAAGCATGTAGACTGACTTTGCAATGCAGCTATTAATAAAATGGTGGATCATCAACTTGCTAATCTTGAGCTCATTCCAAACTGGAGTTGAATCAACTTGAAATCTATCTGATCATCCTCCCACGGGASACTTGTCCACAGTAAATTGAGTGTGACCTAGCAAGGAAAAGTCACTTCACACAGTAAATAAGTGYTGGTGCTCCAAGAATTCAACCCCACAAGGTTTAATGCCTTCCTCCCACACAAAAAGTTTCCCAACATAAGAGGAAACTCGTCCCCACAAAGGGACACAACCAACAATAGATGACTCAGTTCCCATATCTAATATATATTTACCAACATAGAAGAATACACCCAACAAGAAGATATGTTTAAGACAACAACACAAGTCGACCCACTAGAACCAAGATATGGTCCCCAAGCTCAGAAACAACGTCCCCAACCCTGCTTGAAATCCTCAACACCAGATCACCTCATACACTAATAGAACTCGAACTCTAAGAGTGAAACTCAGCCGCCACAAAGGAATCTCAACTATCAAAATAACTCAACTACCCAAAATGATAAAGAACTCGACCACACTAAAGCACAATCAACTAGGGTGGATAGTCTCACCACCGAAACTAATCTGTGAAATCTCCCCTAGGGATTTTGTCCCAATAATTCACAAAGCTGGAAGGAGCTCTCTCAAAGAAATTTTAGAAAATGTCAAGTCAAGAAAATGAGAGAGGGGTGCCTCATTTTCCCTTTTTATTCCTCTATTGACCCTTTTGTGACCCTTTTGCCTTTTAATAAGTTTAAGTGAATTTCCATCTTCCCAATGGTCACTTAGGTGCCCTTTTAATTACTTACTCAATGTCACCCTTTAAATTAATTTAATTCCCTCTCTGATGGCTTTAATCAATTATTAATTCCCTTTTCCCCGCTGACTATAGCCTACGGGAATTACTAAGTCTATTTCCTCAATCTCCTAAGAGCTCATTTTGAAAGGGACATTACACCGTATCTTTGATTCTTTTTCCCTTTGAATTCATATGTTCAAAGAATAGCTTCCTCAAATAATGCACTTTGCAGGGTCAAGGACTTTTCTTCATAATAGATTGGTTCTTGGGCCACCAATTCTACTGCCATTTCTCCATTTGGTTGAGCTCCTTGTTCATCATCTAGAAATTCTATGTCTTCAATATTTACATCTAGCTGCATATCTTCAAGACCAATGTCCTCATCAGGTATGACCTTTAATATTTCTTGTTGATTATTCTATCTTTTCCTCTTACTAGTTATTGGTAATTTATAGGGCTTTTCAATATTCTTTTTAGGATGATAAGGATAATCTCCATCACTTGAATTTTTCAATCACATAATTTTGTTTCTCCTATAAAATAGTTTGGGGGTTTTGTTTGGGTGTGCCACTTCTCTGAGAAGAATTTTGAGACTTTGTATTCTTTTCACTGATAACTCTTCCATGTTGCTGATGAGCTTCATTTGTGCTGATGATGGTTTCAAGGTTTGTAACTAATATTTTTTTAGAGTTATTATCATCATTTTCCTCTTCTCCATATATATAAGTATTTATGTATGAAGCGCTAAAACCTACAGAAAGCATATGATTCATAAAATATTGTTGAGGGTCAAACCTCTTCACTTGCTTTTCCAACTTCATATTATATTGGTCAAATTGGGTTGCAAACTCATCAATTTCAGAGGCATTTTTCAATGTAATCTCACCAACTTTCAACGACAGTGGAATGAATTGATTTTTCTTCCTTTGACAAGAGAAATTGGCCCAGAATTTGTATTGTCTATAGAATTCTACCATGAATATTTTATCTAGTAGATAAAATGGAATATATATCGAGGCTACCTGAGAGCAATAGACTCTGATTATGCTATATTTTTCATTTGATTCAAAGTTTCCCATTTTCTGTAAGAATTTTTCCACTTCCAATGATAATATTGAGGTATTGTTTCTGAATATGAGTCTTTTTAAAGAAGATGGAAAAGAACCATAAAATTCATAAAAGTGGTACATCACTTTTTGCTTCCACAGAGAAGGATACCAAGTTTGAACCGGGTCTGTTTTAGGATCAACTTGTCTTGACAAGTTCAATCCTTGAAATACATGAAAATATACAATAGTGAAGACCAAATACACATGCATGTAGAACTTATTATCTTACTTGAAATTTGACATATGAAATGATATCTCAGAAGATATAATTTTAGACCAGTCGAAAACTCTTTTCCCTTGAATAGAATACAATAGAATGTAAAGAGATAAACAAGGGATAGTAGTAATTGAATCATGTCCCAATACCCTAGCAAGAATACAATCCAACTCTTTATAGGGTGTCTTCAATTGACTAACTTGAATCAGTGACAATTCTTCTGACATTGTAGCCGGGTCTTCAAGACAATGCAACAACAGATCCCTGCCACCATTTTTGGCTCTAATGAATTTCTTAGCTTCATCAATTTTGAAGGTTGTTGTTATCTTTGGTAACTTGAGCATCTGGTTAAAATTTGATGGTGCCAAAGAGATTGGAGACTGTCCATTAAATTTGATAACACTCTGGTCCTTTTTCGTAATTGTTTGTGCACCAAATCACTAATTATTTAACATCAAATGCTTCTAGAACACATCTGACTTTGGTGATCTCCGATATCTATATATCATCGACATCCCTTTCTTCAGGAGGTAATGTAGAATAGTGTTTGTATGCTCTTGACTAGTGATATTTCAGGTATTCTTGTGCAAATGTATTCAGTGTGTCTCCACATAAGCTTTCTCTTCTTATCACCATATTTCTTAACAATTGGCCAAGTATTCACAATCTTTCTATAACAATGAAATAATATTTTTTTCATATTAACTGYTGGAGCTCTTATTTAAAAAGAGTGATTAAGTGAATTAAACTTGAAGCTCTTATTTAAAAAGAGTGATTAAGTGAATTAAACTTGAATTTATGAGAAGGGTCTTGAGAAAAAACACCATTAGTAACAATGCTTTATTACTTAACTTATTTGTCGTTTCACATAAGATGTGCATCAAATGTTTCTTGGTGAACATGACAATGAATGAGGATTCGCGGTGGAGTGAAGAAATGGAATGGATTATGAAGAATTGAATGAAAAACATCTACTTCCGTTGTTTCATGGGATGCTTTGAAATATGACTAAGTGTAGAATGACAGACGGCCGGATGGGTATAAGAGCGCTTTTCAAAGCAGTGTGATGAACTCTGCTTCCGCGGTTGGACTCTAAAGACTAAGTATAAAACATAAAATCTCAATAAAATGGTTAAGTACCAAATGTGGACGGACATACTTAAGATTATCATCGGAAACAAATATACACCCGTGGACCCATCGTTCCATGAAAAATATGACTAAGTGTTGGTGCAAATTGTGTGCATCAAAATAAAATAATGTATTTTGGGGATGGCGGAAGTCAAGGTAGAGGTCATGAAACCTCTATGAATCGGAAATTTTCTAAGTATGGGATATGATATGAAATATTCAATGATCATGTTATCAAGAAGTCAAAATAGATACAAATACTTTGAATCCCAATAATGTCAAAAGAATACCAAAACATCTTTAAATTTTCTTAATATTATCTGTTGAATCTACAACACATTCAAAAGCATGAAGGTGATATAGAGGCTAGGAATAAAGAGAATTGGATTTTTTTAATATTTTTTTATTCAATGATCATGTTATCACAYAGTCAAAATATTTGACATCAAATGGAGTTGAAAGGGTTAATAATAAGTGAGTTTGTTACTCAAATAATTAAGTATTTGTAAGTTTTTTCAAGGAATTCTTTTTCGGATTGATATATTATAGTGAACTATGGAGTTTATGGTATATGGAATTGATCCAAGTGGATACATGTAGCTACTCACATATGTGATTGTCTTAGAAATAGTTCTACACTATGCCACTTTTACAACTTTTTGTAGGTCTTAAACTTTCAACACATTTTTTTAGGAGCTTCTCATGCATTCTTGGCAATTGGCATGGCATGGAAATATTTTATTATTAGGTTATCCAAACACATAGAGATTGAAATGAGATTTATAATAGTTCAATAATCACCCCAAACAAAGTTTGTATGTGGAAGTTGCGGCCCCTAGAAATTGACATATCAATTAGGATCCTGAGGGCTCATATTCATTTTTCCATATCATCTCCCAAACTTAGGGTTTTTGATATTAGGGTTTTAGACTTTAGGTTAAAAGACAATTTCAACGTCTTGTGATGGCCTCTTTTTCTCAATGAGCATAGCTGATAATTATCTTCTAAGAGATAAACTACCACCATTCTAGTCAGTTTGTAGTGCTTTGCATATTGTAATGTTTTTACAATTTCATTCATTAATAGAGTTTGGGTTTCACTATATTACTATTCTCTCTAGTGTATCTCTAGTGTCAGATGTGTGGAAGTAGTCCAAAGGACCTTTCAGAAACTTTGGAAATTCACTTTAATTAAAGGAATTATTAAAGTGAATTCCTTTTTATAATTAAAGTGAGTATAATTTAATGAAATGCTAAAGTTATTATCATTTGTGAGTTAAATGAATCTTATCCATTGATCTCAAGTGAGGAAAGATCTACAATCAACCATTAATCTCTATGGAGATTACGGTTAGGGTATGACTCAATATTATAAAAGGAAACCAAGGTGAAAGGAGAAGACACATATTGGAGACATCTATTGGAGTGAGTGACTCATAGAGAGAGAGAGAGAAAAGAAATACTTTTTCTCAAGGAGATCTCAGCAAGGGTGAAGAAGGAATTTCATTTACAGATAAACTTAGTCCAAAGGAGAAGGAAGCAGATAGATATGGTAGCAAGGACAGATTTGGGCAGCAAAGCAACAGTAGGTACAACCACAAATCAAGCCATACAAACCCGCAGGAAGTGTCGTACGTGCAATACAAAATACACAGGTGCATACATATGCATCAAACTAGTGCAACATGGTGCATACATATGCATCACATAGGTGCATAAGGGCATGTACATACGTGCAAGACCAATTGTCGGGGGTGCATAGATACACACAGTGAAAAAGGCACAGGTGCGTACATACACGTTGTACAAGGAACATATAGATCATAAAAGACATCGGTACTGGTTCGTACAACAATGATAACAACATTTTTTGGGTTGCATGTGTTGGCTATATATTTTTGTTTCTATTCTCAGTGGATAGATTTCCAAGTTTGGGAGCCCTTGTAATCTTGGAGTCATTATTTAATGAAAATTTGATTTGAAGGTTAGAATTTCTGTGTGTTGTGTGAAGTTTGGTTTCCATTTTTCTTCTGTTGTTCTATTTATTTCCAGTCAATATATTTTATTTTGTGTGTTGTAATTTGATTATAAGCAAGGAAATACACAAGTTAATAATCTATCTAAGTGCTGGGAATTGAGTTTTTCAACAACTGATATTATGTGGGCCCTCTTGGATGTAGGCCTAAGTTAGCATTTAGTCATTAAAATAGATCCTTATTCTTAAAGGGACCTATTTTATTTTTAATGAAATTAAGTTGTCTTTTAATGCATTTAAGATGCACATTCATGCTTCTATTTTCCATTAACATTATGCAGGGCCTAAACATATCTAACCCCTTCAAGAGACTCATTGTATGCATTTTTATGTTAATGGTGTTTGTCATGATGAATTCATGAAACTTAGCAGCGAAAATTACTTGGTTTGGATCTTTTTAGTTTGAATTTAGAACCTTCATTTCCTACTTCTCCCATGTGGTATCATAACATGGCTAGGGGGTGGTGTCCACAGTAGAATACCACAATTGGGTGGAAATTATTTGGTCTCAGCTAGTTCCATGGTCTGTAGAATTCAAAGAGAAACTGGATGTTTTTGGAAGAAACACCCATGATCTGGTAACCTTATGTAATGAAGAAACTTGTTCTGTACATATACAAAGATGATGCATTTCATATGCTCTTGATATTAAAATATACAATGTCTTAACCGTCTATTATTAATGCAGAGAATAGTCACTAAGATCATTGTTTTTCATCTCTGACATTAGGAATTGAATGAGTATTTTATTGTTAAATTAGACATACTTTGTTGGACTGTGATGGGTTTAGTTTTTAATTGTGCTACAAAAAATTCCCTTTGCACCCTCAAAACACCATTCAACATTTCATTTATGGCAATTGGTGGGAAACACAACCTAAACACCATGGAAATAGTTCAAGGTCATTTCCATTTTCTGAAACAGTGTTTCGAAAAATAGAAATGCTAAAATGACCATTTCACCTCCTAAGAAATGTTTCATTATTTTAAAAAACATTTGAGGTGCACAAGCCATGTTTCCAGCGTG